>VXBW01004759.1:49650-89509 GCA_013400375.1 Thinocorus orbignyianus
GTATACCCCCTGTGTGGCAAACAAGTCAGTGCCCTTGGGGTTTTACTGGGAGAAATAAAAAAGCAAAGGAGATTTGGCTTCTTCTCAATTTAGGCAGCAGCTGAAGAGGAGGCTGGAGGATCAAAATTTTGGACACACAATTAAAGTGTCAGTCTCTGTGAATGTAGCTACGGGTACCTAGAAAGAGATTACTTTAAATCTGTATATCAGACATACAGCAAAAGAAGGATGATTTCAGTTCAGAGCGGGATTAGCAACCCTATATAGTCGAAGAAATGTTAACAGACTGCAAATATTTTTTGAATTATATTTTAATTACACTGATGCTGCTACTGTAGGCATTAATGAAAATGCAAAGCATATGGTTTAGAGCAACAATAAAAAAGGCATATCTTGTGAGTGAGATGAGGTCATATTCTATCAGTAAATGTACAAATATGGGTATTTTTGAGAGAAAAGGCTTGGATACTTGACACAAAAAGCTTTTACCTTGGGTAAAAGATAAAATTTTTTACATATTTTATACTTTTTCTTTGAGCAGATTACAATATGGTGACCCTCTTAATAGTTTTAAGATAAACTAATCATCAAGTTATTATTACATTTTGCACATGACGCTAATTGTGCTTGTAGCTTTATGGTGCCAAGTACAATGAGATTTTTATTTCTAGAATTCAAGTAATGCTTTTATAAACTTGTCTCGTGCTTATTTTTTCATAAAGCTGCACAGAAAGGTCGAAGAAAGGGTTGTCTTTTATATTATGACAGCTCCCAGAGGGTTAAAGAATAAAAGTGGGTTAGAAATAAAAACCTTTTTCATCTGTCCTTTGATCCCCCCATAACAAAACCTCCTTGCGAGTACATATCTTGACAGTCATCAGTTCAAAATATCTGCAAGACAATGTCTTGATCTTCAGTTATGGATACAGTCTGCTGGGAACAGAGAAAGGGACTTATTGTGCAGGGAGGAAAGAGGCCATAGACTATTTCTGTCCATGGTTTTTGTCTCCCTGACCCTTGGCAAACCAGGCTGGTGATTAGACCGCAGACATTTCAGGGCAGATCCACAGCTAGATCCAGCCAGAATTACCTACAAAATTTACGTATCTTAGACTCATCCTTCATGCCTGATAGAGCTTCCAACATGCCTCTGTAACAAGAACCATGAAAACAAAGGTTCTTTAGGGCAACCCTGGACATTTGTGCTGGGCAATTCAATAAGTTTGTGCTGCCAGCTGTCCTGCTGGCCTCTCAGGCAAAAAGCACGGGAGGTACATCTCATCTATGCCTCTACCTCCATACTCCCCTGCTCTGTTTTTGACCTGGCCTGAAACCTCTTGTGAGGTGTTATGCCCCATGGAGAATGGTAGCAGGTTGAGAAGGTGACACACAGACCATTCTAAACCTCCAGCTGGGATGTGGGATAGAAGGCCAAAGAGGGAAACATCTTTTATCGGGCTTTGTGAGTTGCTGATGCACATGCAGAGCAGGGCTGCAAGGGTAGAGCCAACAGTTTCAGCCTGTTGTTTCTGTGGGCTGGGAATAAAAGGCCCTTTGAAATGAGGAGAGACCCTTCTCTTTTAGAACTTTAACTAGACTACATGAAAGAGAAATAATTAATCTCACATGTTAAAATAAGTGGAAATAGAGATATTTTAAAATGAACGTCTTTAATTTTGACAATAAATTATTTTTTGTATTGTAGTGTTTGAATTTTTAATCTGCATGTAGCTTGTTGCTTACATTCAAACTATGCAGGGTTTGTTTCGTCCCCTTTCTCTTATAAAATTAAAGTTTACAAATGTATCATTAATTTTCGTTTATTAAAACCAGTTTTCCTGCATAAAAGTAATTCCAGCTGATCATTAAAAACATACTTTAAGAGGCAGAGAAAATACATTGATTGCATAGAATTTGAATGGCAAGAAATATGTTTTTAATTATTGTTATTTTATTAACGGACAAGCACTATCTTATTAAATCTAAATTGGATGTGCACTGAGGAACACTAATGCAAACCATTCCTTAGACAAAAAATGAAATACACATTGGTGCATAATACAGGCCTCATGTACAATAGGGGTGGTTTACAAAAAGATATTTCAACTTCTGAGCAGACCAACATGCAAGTATTTCACGATATGAGTTCATGGTAAGGTCCCTAGCATAAAGTATATTGCTTAAAAGGGCCCAATTTTTTTCTACTATTTTATTTTGTTTTTCCCTGTTGGGATCACATATTTCTGTAGCTCCATTAACTTCCAGGCTACTTCTTCCAATTTATAACAGGTCAAAACAGTATTTGAGCTGGAAAAGTTGAAACCGTCCAGTCAAAAATTAGCAGAGTAGACATAAACTATCAAACATTGACCCCAAAAATGCATTTCAATGCAATTAAATTCCTATGTACAGCACAACGCCACTCAACTTTCTTTTCCTACTCTTCCCAGGCAGCCTTTTGGTCATCATCAGGAGTCAGAGCAGCTGGAGATGGATGTGGTCAGCATCATTGACCAAAGCTCACTCTCTCAACCCTGCCGGTGTTTGACTGCAACCTGGGTTTCCAGTAAACAAAAAAGTCTTCTGCTTAAACTTGATTTTGGTCCAACAACATAACAGGCTGATTGGAAGCAGCCCAGGCTTATTGCAGCTGTTTCTTCTGATACTCTCATGCCAATAAGCAGACCCTCTAATCATGTCTTTCACCAAAATGCCTAGCAAAGCTGCAATGCCCACATATGTGTTGCAGATTCCTTTGTTTTGAGCAGGGACAATTGCTTGGGCTTTCAGTGTAAGTCTGCTGTTGCTTCATTCATCTGGTTCCAGACAAAAACCAAATGTATTTAGTTATTCCTTAATGAAGAGATGTTTTTAGATCACTGATCTGAGCACACATACCTCAGCACACAGCAGTACTGGATTTGTCTATATTGGAATACCAAAAAGGAATTTCCTGTATTTACTTGGAATAAACTATTTCTGCAACAAGTCTTAAGAATATCAACACTGTTTAGAGTGAGAAGCTGAAGGCACATAGACACAATAAAACTGATTTTTTTTTTTGTTTGGAACAGAAGTTAATGAATTTTAGTTGTTCAGTGTTTCACATCCAGCTCCCTCAAAACTCTTAGCTGGAGTTGTTAAGCCTTACTGATGCTGAGGATTAGATGCCAGTGTTAGGGCATTTGTGTGGTATAGTGCAAAGATCGGTTAAAATTATCTTGGTGTCCTATTGACCGTAATGATATAGGTATTTCACCATAAAGCAAAATAACCGTATTTGACTCATGGGTGAGAGGATCAAGGGGTACATAGCCAGGTCCTACTGGCTTGACATGGAGATGAAAACGTGCAGTGGCACAGGAAGGAAGAGATAGCTCCTCACAGCTCAGCAAACCCACTCAGTCACTCCTTTTGCAGCCTTTTCTCTTGCTGCCCAGAAGCTGAGAAAACAGGTGGACAAAAGGGTGTTATACTGCTGTGGTAGACCTTTGCCACAGCATGTTTTGACATCCTTGAGAAGGTGAGATAGGTGACAGTGTTCCCCCAGCTCCTTTGCCACAGTGCCAGATCTGAAAAAAAAAAACCAGAAACCAGATGACACTGCATAATGTACTGAAAAATTTCCTCATTCTGATCTATAGCTTACATTTTCCAAGACATTTAGAGAACTGGGCTTTTTAATATCTTCTTTCTTATGTTATATTTGAGAAAGAAAAAAAAATAAAAAAAATAAAAAAAAAGGAACACAAAATAAGCCAAATGAGGATGATTTCATGCTGGAAAGTATACTGTGAAATCAGTGAGAGCTTTTCCCAAGTTAAGGCCCAGAAGATTTTGCCTTAAAATAGAAAAAGAAGAGGGAAAAGTAACAAACCTTCGAAAATGCTGGTTGACTGACTAAGGCAACACAATAAGCAAATTTTTTGCAGAGTTTCTCTACCTTCAAAGTTAAAGAGTCCAGGTGGTTAATAATATGGACAAGGTCCAAGTATTGTGTATGATACTTAGATACAATTGACATTTCTACCTGAAAAAAACCCCACAATTAATTTGGTAATCAATGACCAAAAAAAAGGTTCAGTTTACAGACAAGTATGCTAAAATGATTGGCACTGAGGAAACCAAGTCATTTCGTTATGGCTAGCCTTCACACTATCTCTGGACAATATGCCAAGCACAGATGGCATCATGTAACAAATCTGAACCCCCAAAGGCTATACCTTAAGATATCTTGGACTGCCTACCTGAATTGAAGACACTGAAGTGAAGTTCTCTGTAGAAGGTATTCTACCAGAAATTACAGAGCATAGTTTAGCTACTGAGGTTAAAACTGACAAAGTTTCCAGGATTCTGCCTAAAAAGGCTCATAAATAATACAGAGCTAGACTCCTTTTGTAGACACAAAACCCTCCCAGACCTACAATATTCTGGTCTCATAGAACAAGCATTTTCCAGTATCAAGAGCAAATTTTCAGCTAAAAGAAAGCAGCTTTTCAAATTATGTTTGTATTTTACTATATTGGGAGTGTGATTCAATCCAAAACAACCATGCTCAGAAAAGAAAAACAGACACATTGAGTTTGCATGTAAATAAATGTATGTCCCTTTGAATTTCATGAAACCATGACTATCCACAAGTCAACCACTACTGTGAACATTATGAGTCCTAAAATGTTTTTTTTTTTTTTTNTACACAGTGAAGCTGTGTAGCTGAACTTTTCTAGCATATAGAATCATAGAATTATATCCTTGAAACCTTTTTAGAAGAGCTGGTTAAACAGATTACTGTTATGCAGAAGCCAGTGTCAGGGTATTGAAATCTCATTCTGAATGAAGCACCCCTCTGCCATGGTCCATGTGAACAATTAATGAAGCATAGACCCAGAGGCTGAGCAAGATAAAGAAGCCCTGGGAAGAAGACGGAGCTGGTAAAAGACCAGCAAGAGTTCAAGATGTAGACCGACAGAAGGCTATTTCAAGCCATGGGCTCTTCATTCTGCTTGTTCAGTCACTTCAGTAGCTTGACAAAACTTAACAAATCAGCTCTGGTAACCAACAGGTCCTGGGAAGCACACAGGAGAGCACAGAAATCTCCACCTTGGTGCATGCATCTGCAGATGATGGATGGCAGCTGAGAGGAAGGCACATGGCCAATATCTTTGTTGGTGACGACAGTGGTGGCCAGGGCACATGATGTTTTCAGTATTGTTGGCATCAGGCAGAAAGAGGCAACTATGAAACTATAGTCCAGAAATCTCGGTAGTACTGAAGTGAAATAGAGGAACATGTCATTTTTAAACAGAAGCACAGAAATTACTTGAGATTAAAAAAAGCACGAAAGAGTTGGAGGTCACAGCGCCAATCTTGCAAATCTAGGTGTGCATCCCTACATGCAGGGACAGATTATAAGGCTAGATTTCTCTAGATTTCAGGGCTGCAACCCTGAAAAGAGAGTAGGTGGTGATCTGGAACAGGACTAACAATTCAAAACAAAGCTTCCAAGGGACCACCTAGACTTAGCTTTTGGTAACACAATGGAAGACCGTGATCACAGTCACTGAGAAGTTTTGGAGAGATTTGGTTCTGAGAGGCTAAAGCTAAACAAATGCACATGATTAGAGGGTGTCATGCAAAGGATGCTAAACATGGGAGAGAAGGGAACCTAGCAAAGACCAGAATAATGCTATGACCATTAGCATGTAACTGCTTGAACAAAGAAAGAAAGGATGTGATGATTTCTTGGAACTGTGCTTTACATAGAGAAATTTATGACTGACTTAGTTTTCTGACCCAGCAGCCTTAGAGCATGACTGGTCAAAAACATTCAAAGAACAACAGACATAAACCTTAAGGAAGTGCTTGAGAGACTAAAGGGTTTAATTAGAGGCCCTAGTGCTGAAATACTATGACAACGAGCACAAAAGTAACTTGTCCATGGATGCATTCCAGGAGAATACCAGCACAATACTCTCTCAATAACACAGTTGAAGCTGGAGACAAGTGGCTAATGCATCATGGCCACTAACAAAAACTAAATGCAAATATGCAGAAAGAATGAAGGAGGCTTTGGCCTTAAGCCATGGCTGTAAAAGAAATTCCTTTATTTATGGGACACCACTCTTAGCTGAAACTGACCATAAACCACCTACTGCTATTGCCAAGATAGGCCTGATAAATACCTCATGGAGAATACAGAGATTGCTTTTTCAGCTACAAATGTATGTTTTACAAATTGAGTAAGCCTGGGTGAGATTTGATGCTTGCAGGCAAACTCTTGATCATTTTACAAAACTTCCAGACATTGATCTCGGATGTGCAAAACCTAAAAAAAAAATAAAGAAAACCCCCTTCACCTGCATTCAAATTGTGGACTCTGATTGCCAATTTCATTAGCAGGTTTGGAATAACTGGAAAGGTAATTCAGGCTTTGGCACAAAGTTGACAGTGCCGTATTGTAACCCCTTTTTGTACCTTAGTGGTGAGACCTGAATAGTACATGTGGGCTTCTTAAAAAGTTTGAATACACAATCCTGAATGTATTAAAAAGAGGTACATGAAAGCCACTAAGAGACAAGAGTTCTAAGAGAAAGATCAGAGACATTTGAGAAATGAACAGTGACATTTTGGTTTGGTTTATTTTCAGAGATACCGTGGGGTCTTTTCTTTTTTTTCCTTAAAGTATAGAATTGGCATCTCAGTCTTCAATACTAACAGAAATCAGGAGCAAATTTCCTCGGAGCGTCAGGGGGTATGTCGCAGCGTTCATTTAAAGCCTGACCTCGGGCACCTTAATTGTGGAGGGAGTACTTCAGAGCAACTTCAGTGGCTGCCCAGGGAGAGCTCACTGCAGGGTGAGAGCTGAGGGCTAGTGGTTGAGCCAGTCCTTTTCCCACTCAGTGGGTGTCCAGGGCTGTACCAGAGGCTATCAGCAGGTCATTATCCACGATAAGGATGCCATCACACACAGAGGGAGTTCTTGAAACAAAAAGCTGCCCCTGGAATAAATGGTGGGTAAACATGCCTTCAGCAAGAGCTGGAGGGTCTCTCTTCTTCACTTTGTTTTTGTGAGCGTCAAACAAAGGAAGTGTTTGAGATAAGAAGTTAGTTCTATGGTTTTTTATCAAGAAGCTGCAAAATGCTGAGGTGAGATTAATGCTGAAAGTTAATCTTGGAGGATTTATTTATTTTTGAAGGGTCTGATGATTCGAGCCTGAGGGAAATATAACGACTCCATTTGTTGCATTTCCTTTCTCTGAAGTTTGATTATTTCCTCTGTATTTATCAGGTTACCTTTTCTTTAATAGATATGCCTCTTTTTTTGAAAAGTATTTTTTAGAAGTAATCCATTAATATAGTCCCAATTTGCATTCCTTACATTAATTGATAAACACACAATTGTGTTTTCTATTTTTGCAGCTCATCAAGAGAGGGTAGTTTCAGAATTTCAGAAAATGGAGAATGGATGTACTAACCTTAATCCTCCTGCCTTTCAGCACTTAGTTTACTCCTACATATAGATTTTGACCTAAAATGATATTGAGAATTGCTGCCATACAGTAACGCATGAATATCTGAAACAAGCACACAAAACTAATTGCAAAATGGAGCAAGCTTTGTAGAAATCTCACAAGTCTCCCCAGCCTCCTGCTAGAAGAGAAAAACAGACTTCTGGCTGATCACAGGAAATGGTGATAAAATGGAAGTCAACAGCTCTTGTACATCAGACATTAGCAGGATGCTTGAGACAGAGCAGAGTGAGAGGAGTGCCAAGCTGCATCGCGACACAGCAGGAAGAAAATAGGTTGCACACACTTGCACCTTGAATCCTCCACATCACTGTTGTGAAGAAATGGGAAAATACTAAAATGAGGTGCAAGTTTTGTTTGTGTTTACCCTGGGCCAAATTTTTCTCTGGTGCAACTTGAGAGCACTTCGGAGCTTTGCTTTATTGTCTCTGGTAACACATAAAATTCAGAAAATGCTTTTGCTAATATTTCCTTGGGAAGAATTTATCTGCTGGCAACAATTCAAAAGTTTAGGAAGATTTATACACTAGAGTCCCATTTTGTATTCCTTGGGTAGAATCCCAAATTCCCTCCACTTTCACCTCCAAGAACTCATTAGCATTTATCAGGTAAATAATCTGTAAAAGGCAGATTATAACCCTATAAATCCATTATAATTACATTGATTTCAAAAGTGTTACTGAAGATTTATGCCCATGTAACTGAGCTCACAGTTGGTAACCTTTTTAAGGAAGACTCCAAATATTTCCTCAAGAGAAAACAGCCCTTACCATATGCTATTTTTTCCTGTTCTGTATGTCCTCACCTTCCATCATAATAAAGTACTTTATATAAATACAAGATGAGGTAATGACACTAACTGAGAAGGAAAATAAATTCACACTAGAATATCAAGCTGAAGTCTTCCCACCTGCTTTTTATTAACACAGATCACCATCTTAACATTATTTAACATCATATTCTCATTTAATTCAGCCCATCTATTTCCTCTTTACCTTGCCTACTCGACAAAAAACTTTCTTCTCAGTACATTGTAATGCCAGGCATATAAATTCCAACCAGCTTCTTCACAGAATCCTCAGACTAAATTCTCTTAGAGAAGGCACATCCATTGTCTATTTTCTCTTGCATATCCAGACACTAATGCACATTTCTGTGCCGATGAAGCATTTTAAAACATCAGCTCAGCCTTCACTGAATCTAGGCTGAAGCTTGTGATACTGCTTTGCTCACAGGAGTCCCAGTAGCACACCCTGGAGCCCTTTGTGCCACCACTCTATGGACAACACCAAGTTTAGTATTTCTTGCAAAAATGTATGCAGATAATGCATTGTAACAACATGAATACTCTAAATTAATGGAGATTGCAAAAGACATTTGTTTACTCTGTGGTGCAGAAGACCTAGCAAACCTAAGCATCTAGATAGTTAGTCTCAGAAATATCTTAAACTGTTATTGTTTCAATTATAAAGTTACATCTTCAAGATTGTATTTGCAAAAAGGCAAAGAATTAATAATCATTAGTATGTTTATTGTGAGAACGAACATGGTAGTGACTTTTGTGGGAGGAAGCAGAATCCCATAGGTTCCAATTTGTTATAATTCAGATTATTTTTTCATGTAATAGAGGCATGTATAGAAGCTGTGCCAGATCAAAAATAGAATAGAAGTATAGAAACGCCCCAGAGGTGTGCGAAATCTGCAGCACCGTAGGAAGCATGAGTGGATGCTCTGGAGGAGCCCTGTTACTGGGGATTACGCCATGAACCTCTGATCAGCAGTCTCTCTTAAAGTGCCAAAATACTGAAAAGCGTAAGTGAAGAAAAAATCCCCTCACAGGGAAAAGTAAATGGTCAGAGAAGTAGGATAACAGAAAGCAAAGCACATGATCAGGTACACCAAACATCTGCATAACTAGATGGCTCCAGACTGTGATCAGCTGTTTATTATATAAATGTACGTATTTCTTTTTCCTGTTCTCTCATCTCAGTTGAAGCATCATTAGCTAGTAATTTTCTCATATATGTCACCATTAAAAAAAAATAAATTAAAATCTCCTTTTTATTTCAACAAAGTAGGTGGGGAAAAAAACACTGACAAAAATGTTTTGATCTTTGAAAATACTCCCTGCTGGCAGAGAACAATCCCAAGACAGTGAGTAGTGGGCATTGCACATCTTGGTATCCTGATTAACCAGGGAGAAGACCGCATGCAGCCCATATCACTGTTGGATCTCAGGGCAAGTGCCACCTATGGGAATAAGGGCAGTCAGTCCCTAGACGTTAGGAGAGATGATGTGATCAATGGTCTTAACAAGATGCCTATTGCCCAAAGCAACATCTAGTCTTTCTTCTCGCAAGGCAGCAGGTCTATCAGTTAACACAGAATCACAAATAATTTAAATTGGACAAGACCTTTAAGACCATCAAGTGTAACTGTTAACCTGACACTGCCAAGTCCACCACTAAACCATGCCCATAAGCAAGACGTCCACATCTCTTTTAAACACCTTCAGGGGTGGTGACTCAACCACTTCCCTGGACATCTTGCTCCAACATTTGATAACCTATTTGGTGGAGAAATTTCACCTAATGCCTAATCTAACCACCCCCTTGAGCAGCCTGAGGCTGTTTCCTCGTGTCCTATCACTTGTAACCTGGGAGAAGAGACTGACACCCACTTCACTACAACCTTCTTTCAGGCAGTTGTAGAGAGAGATTATCAGCCTCCTCTCAGCCTCCTTTTCTCCAGGCTAAACAACCCAGCTCACTCAGCTGCTCCTCATAAGGTTTGTGCTCTAAACCCTTCACCAGCTTCGTTGCTCTTCTTTGAACATGCTCCAGCACCTCCATGTCTTTCTCGTGGTGAGGCACCCAAAATTGAGTGCAATATTTGAGGTGAGCCTCGCCAGTTCCAACTACAGAGGGACAATCACTTCCCTAGTCCTTACTGGCCACATTTTTTTGATACAAGCCACAATGCTAGTGGCTTTCTTGGCCACCTGGGCACATTCCCAGCTCATGTTACTCACCAAGCCTGCAGTTCTGCATGAGTCGTGACCCAAGTGCAGCACCCAGTACCTGGCCTTGTTGAATCTCAGCCCATTGATCTAGCCTGTCCAGGTCCCCTTGCAGAGCCTTTCTACCTGATTAGGCAGATCAACATGCCCACCCAGCTTGGTGTCATCTGCAAACTTACTGAGGGTGCACTACATCCCCCAGCCTAGATCACTGATAAAGATATAAACAGAACTGACTCCAGTACTGAGCCACTTGTGGAGAACACCACTTGTGACCGACCACCAACTGAAGTTAATTCCATTCACCACAACACTTTGGGCCTGGCGACCCAACCAGTTTTTACTCAGCAAAGACTGTTCCTGTTCAAGTCCTAAGCAGCCAGCTTCTCCAGGAGAATGCTGTAGAAAATGGTATCAAAAAATCACCTCCTTTAAGTTCTGCTCTACAGCACAGGGATGAGTTTGTGTGAATATTCTTTAAATCATCCAACAGTCAACCTAGAGTACACCCAGCCTCAACATCTTTCTTTCTTTCTTTGTCCATCAAGTGCAACAATTTTCCATCTTCTCTTGCAAACCTGAATGTAATCTCTCATTTACTAGAAAGAAATGCAAATGTTGGACTCCCAGTGCCTGATAATGCCTTTGAATGTTCTCCCATTTGCACTTCAAGATGATATGGCAAGAAGGCTAAGTGTGATTGGTTGTGCTCCTCTTCTTAGACCTTACTTCTCAAATTCCAGCTCGGTTCCAATAGGAAAGCTTTCTGAAAAAATCTTTCTGAAAGGCTTCTCAGCTCCTCGCTAGCTTATCTTTAAAACTACTCAGTCTTTTTTAAAAACATTGGATTCATATCCCAGACACTTCACTTTTTGAACTTGCAGATGTTAATAAGTGGACCCAGGATGTTTTTACTATCTTGGAGTTTGCTGCAGGGGCTCTTTTCTGTGCAGGTGTCCCAGAGGACCAGCTGAAGTATGATAAAGAAGGTGTTTTGTGCTTTGTCTGCCATTCCTACCCAGAAGCTCATACAAATGAAATTATTATTCAAAGTTTTTAACAGATATTCAGTTACAGGATCATAGTTTAGATGAAGAATAAGGCCCATTTCAGTAGCAAAGCTTATGGTCATGAGCCTGCACACACCTGCACAATAACAAGACATACTGGTTTTAGACTGACTCCAGCTCTGTTTTGGGAATGCTAATCAATCTATGCAATGCCATAATTTTTGGATTTATTTCATAGCACTCTCTAATTATCTACACTTGGCTTTTTCTACAGTTGCCTATAATGTCTCTCTTACACAAAGAGGGATATTTGGGCTGTGCAACGTTCTGGCTGTAGCATGAGTCTGCTGAGATGTGCTAACTGTGCAACAGCAACTACAGCAACTGACATAAAAGTTTACGAAGTAAATGCAAGGGAATAAGGCATAGATACAACCAACTATCGCATCTGAGTCATGGAATTCTTTCCTGCTGCTGCTGTTGGAAAGAGCTGTTCACATTTCTGTACTCTGCCCCTCCCATATTTCTCAAAACTTGGCAAAAAGCATGTATGTGCTATGAAAATACAGCTATCTCTACCCTGTTGAGTAATGACCAACTGGAACAAAAAAAGACAAGAGAGAATGGGAAAACTAATTTAAAATACTTCAGACTATCAAAACACAAAGTGTTCTCAGGACTTTCTGATGAGGCTCTGATTTTGTCAGATGTGATGCTGGCTCTGCACACACCCTAACAGACCAGAACAGCAATTTCTAGAAGAGGCTGATAAAAGTGTGAGGCAGCTGAGACTCTGCTGATGCAACATCTCACAGCTCCAGCTTTCACCTGTGCATCTGCAACTCTGCAGTTAAAACCCACTTATTGTCTCCTACTGAAACCAGACTGTGTCATTTCTGCCTTATTTCGCACTCTCTCCCTGGATGCTTGTGATTTTGTTTAAGGTATTCACACTTTTCAGGGACTGTTTAACTAATAAAGCTGTAGTGACATACTAAATAATCATGAAAATAATCCAAGATAACAGTATTACACTTGTTCTATGTATTCACATAAGTTGGTGATTTTATTCCTGGTAAACACACAAGGTAAATCTTCCTGTAGGAACTGAAGGCATCAGTGGGTACTTGGTTTAGGTCCCTAGTAATGAATCAAGGGCAAATAACAACCTTTATAAAGTTTCACCCTCTGGCAAGGCTCACACAGTCTGTTTTCACCTTGTTCAAAAGTTATAATGAAACATGGGTCTTGTGTGTTTGTGTTTGTGGAAAGAGAAAGAATGAAGGGCTGTCAAGAGCTGGGAAGCATGAAACTGTAAGAAGTAAAATAGACTTTGTGGGCTGACCTTGGGTATCCCTCACCTACCCAGGTCTCCACATGGAAAACAGATGGTGCCAGAAGGTGGCAAATATGCAGGAAATTTTATGTGCCTCCAAGCCTGTCTGCTTTCTGTGACCAAAACCCACTATGTCTCATAAATAACTTTGCTCTTCCTTTTTGCTGTTTTGATCCAGCCCTGAAAGAGTTTGTTCTAAGCAAATCATACTCTGTTTTCCAGCAGTGGCTGGGGCACTGGCCCTTGCTGGTCCTAAGAGACCAAACCTGCAAGTGCTGAAGGGGTGCAGAGCTTGCAGAGGCAGCAGCTGGGAGCAGCAGGGCTTTGCTGTGGAGGAGTCTTTATTTTGGCAGAGAAACCCATTGGAAAAGAAGCTGGCATTTAAGGGGAGCAAGACTTAAAAGGACATATATCCCAGAGAAATTTAATTAATTATGAGGGCTTCAATCTGTTGACTTTGAAGTTATCCATGCATGGAATTAGTTTAAGGAGTGTATTATAATCTTAATTAATACCTTGCCTCGCACTGTTCTCAGTCATCTACCCAGTTCCCTCCCTATTGCATTTCCACTTTCAGATTGATTTTTCCAATTCCTGTCCCATTGTATAGTGAAGTAACAGTGACTACCTCTAAAAGCAAAGAACAGTGACTCAACAGGGCCATTACTGAGTAACCATATCTCTTCTAATATTGATGTACTTCTTTAGTTGTGGTATTCCAGGTGACCGCATACATAGCCAATGCCTAATGTTGTCTCTGCCAGCAACAAATCTGTTCCTCCTCTGGACTGGCAGGCATTTCTTCCTTGCTATTGAATAGGTTACAGAAGCTGTTTTCTATCACTCCCAAGAAGTCAACTGAAGCATGTCAAAAAATTGCTTCCCTTCCAAGTCACTAATATAAGGTTACCTTTGGTTTCACAAAGTTGTTCTAACAAAAGTTGCGGATCCCATGCTGCAAATACTAAGAAGATATTTCCTAAGTCCTGGAAAAGGGAATCATCTCAGAGATGCCAGCTCAAACTAGAAAGTGAAAGTGAAAAGACTGCAGATACTGTTTCTCTAAACATGAGTGCTACAGCTCCAACTGAAGCAGCAAGAAAAATTTCATATTTAATTTGCATAATTCATTAAAAGGAATCTCCAGATCTGAACAAGTAATTATAATGTGATTTTGAAAGTCTTTTGAAATCACAATATTCTAGAATTCAGTCACTGTTTGAAAATACTTTCAGAACAATTCTGTAAGGCAAAGTTCATCCTACAGGATGTGAGCAAACCATTAAACATGAATATCGAGTATATTCAGGCCTCAGTTTCCTAAACTACATTGTTTGTTTCGGTGCTTCCACTGGACAAATAGAACTTTTCCAATGAGCTTTCTTCTGCTGATACTCATCATCTTGAACTAGATTTTCACTTTTTACCTTAAGTAAAAATGCTTGCCTTATGCTTGCTTAAATGTTGCTGTTCTGGCAAATAGTTTTGAAACTACTTTTATTGGCTACAAAAGGCACTGCAAATGGAACCAAAAGAGATATAAAACTACTTTGAACAATTGAAGAAATGTGAATAATTCCTCTCAGGTAATTCACAGTGTGTTTTAATATTATCAGTTGAGGGAAAAGTCAGGAAAACCAGGCTGGCAAAAACTCTGAAACAAATAGACCCCGTTGGATTTACCAAATAGACTGATTCTATCTCTAAATTTGCTGCAAGATGCGTATTTGCAAGCTTATAATAACTGAAATAATTAGCACCAAAACTTCCAATATTTATTTTCTGCAAATCTACTCAGATTGTCATCACTTGCTAAAAAGGTGCTACATTCTTAAAAAAACCTACCCTCAGTTACACATTAAATACTGAAAATAGCATACACTTAAAAAGGATAATGAGGGTTTCCAGCTTTGCTTGAGAATGAGAGCTGTTACTGCACTAATTATAGACTATTTCTTTGGCAACATCCTTGAATTCTTCCGCTGATGTTTTGATCCTTACCATCCAGCAAGTACAT
This sequence comes from Thinocorus orbignyianus, assembly GCA_013400375.1. Lineage (NCBI taxonomy): Eukaryota > Metazoa > Chordata > Aves > Ciconiiformes > Thinocoridae > Thinocorus > Thinocorus orbignyianus. The sequence continues at coordinate 64,562 of VXBW01004759.1, forward strand.
TTTCTTCAAGATATTAAGGCCTGATATGTCCTTATACATCTCTAGGTTATTTTTTGCATTGTCTTGCATACAAACACACAGTGAAACACCCCTAGCCAGCTTGCCTACAAATTTCCATGCAGTCTGCTCTGTCTTCTAAGAGTTCAATTTACTGTTCAGGGGATGCCCTTAATTTATTTTACTGCTGATATGTTCACTGTTTCTTTGGAATCAAGGAGTCCCAGATCTTCTACACTTATGTTACTCGTATTTCTCTTAATGGGGATCAGACAGTGGAGGCTTCTGCTGGGGCACCTCTAGCCTTCTCTTCCCCAGGTTCTCATTATGAAAATTATTATTTGAACTTCACAGTAAGAGAGGTTGCAGATACTCAGCACTTCAGAGAAGCTCTTCCAATCACAATACATGGCCAGTCAACCTGAAAATGTTAAATTTGATGTAGAGGTGAATCAGGAGAAAAATATCTTTAGAGGACAATGTTTTTCCTCCTCTGTAGTATAGTGAGAAATCTGTATACTACTAGGACATAGTGAGCCCACACCCAATACACTGCATGTTTCTCTACTTGTAGGCAAATCTTCCTATGTATTTACAAATGGTTAATCCTTGTTTCAGTATTACTTTTCCCCATTAATTAAAATACTGTCACAACCGACTCAATACCTCATCCTGGAGAGAAATAGTAAAGGTGACAAGAGAACAAAATGCTGCCTCCTAGCAAATTAAAGCATGTATTCTCATACCTTTTACTGTACTAGACAAAAATGCCATATCCTACAGACATTCCCCCCTATAGGGGCAGGTGCCTTACAGCTGAATATACATGCTGTGAAATGCTATTTCACACACATGAGATTTAAGTCCCTGGTCACCCTCACTCTCCTTTATCGCTTTTGCATTCTGCAAGGACAAAGCAGAGCAAATTTCTTTTCCCTTTCTCCTTTCCTGACAGTGTCCTGTAAGCAACATACATCTTCCTGTCATTTCTACATAGTAGCAGACGGAAAGATGGATCAGTGTGCAGGCCTTCAAAAATCATGCAGTTCTTTCTCCACAATCAATTTCCTATATCTATACCCTGTACAAAGTGGCATAGAAAAAAAAAATATGCATTTCTATAAAATAGGAGATCATAAGCATGTCCTTTACCTGGGGAGTGGCTTAACTGAGATGTTTAGTAACAGAGACAAGCCAAGCAGCCATAACATGCAGGAGCAGATCTCTCTTGAAGCATTTCAGCAGACTCAGACCTGATCAACACTGAAGTAAGAAATACAGTTTAACTAATAAGAACAGACTTGCCTCAATTCTTAGATCATCTCTCAATCAGAGCTAGTCTAAAGGAATTTTTCATTTGCAGATTTCCTGCCCTGTTTATAGTGAGATGTATTATGCAGTATCTAAAAATAACTTGCACCATAGTCCTCAATTTTGCAACTGTACCACAGGAGAACAAGGCCAGGGCTGCAAGCTTTTGCCTCAAGCAAAAAAGATAATTGTGATAAAGGCTGTAAGAGCTGCCAATGTCTCTTTCTAATATTTGGGCAAAGTAGGGAAAAGCTGCAGGCAAAATGCCCTGCCAGTTCGATTAGGTGAGCTAATAGAAAATGTCAGTAGCTTTCGTGGTAAAGGGGTTATTTTTTGTTTCATTAGGTTTTTACTGAAGCTAGTAGAATAGAAAATATTTGCCATCCAACGGTGGAATCTGGTGCTCGGCATCTCATTGGTGGATCTGTCAAACAGAAAGATGAAAAAATGTCCTTATTACAATCCTTATCAACTTTCATACATTTAGAGGATTTCAGGGCAGCAAAACCCATTATGATTATCCTGCTTGATTTGTGCAACAAAGTCAAAGAATATTTACTTGCAATTCCTCTGTCAAATCCATATCTTGTGGCTGAAATACGTTGTAATTTCTGCAATACCACACATTTTTCAAGTAACAGCATTGAAGTACCTGAGAATCTCTCACGTCCCCAGATAAACAGGACCAGCAGTTAACCACTCTCTTGGGTATCTCTGTGGATTTATCCAGCAGCAGCCACCTACCATCCAATCTTGTTATGCCTTTCCCTGCTAGAATAAAGACTTCTCTCTCCTATCAGAAAATTGTTTTCCTGTGTAGGTATGCATCAACTGCAATAGGTCACATCTTAATCTTCTCTCTCTACTTGATAAGGTAAGTAGACCTACATTTTGCACAGACCTTAGGGTGTCTTGTTGATCTTTTGTGGTCCTTTCCTAACTTCCAGTGCTGTTCTAAAATGTGGCCATCAGATTGGACACAGACTTTTATTTCATAGCAAAATATCATCACCTCCACCCTCATGCTCAATACTCCCATGTTCTCCTAGCAAAGCACCAGGGAAGAACTGATGCTGGCTCCAGTACGAGCCCAGACAGAGAGCGGGTGTTTTCTGGAGCATGGCTCTCTGGCCAGCAGGCTGGGCTCCAGGCTTGGCTGCTCCATCTCCCTGCCTCTGGATGAGCAATAACACTGATACACAAATGTCACCTCCCTCATACTTCCCAAACTCTTTCTTCTGTGTTTGTAGGAGAGGGACTCACAGAGGTCTCAGATACGATCAGGACCCTCTTGGAATGGCTGCTGTACAGAAAAATGCATGATGATCCTTTACCTCAAGAAAAAAACACAGCAAACAGGGAATCCAACAGATTTTTAAGAAGTCAAGCATAAAGTCAGCAACAGACACAGACTTAAAATCCCATGATATAGCTCAAAAGTTCCTTTACCTTTTCATAGCATAAATTTTTGGTGCCTTCAGAAGGACACTGCCATCAATGACCCTCAGCTTCTTCATCATCTCAACTGTTAAATATAGCTCAGGACCCAAACCTTTCCCAAAGTGAGAAATTCAGTGTAGCATAGCAGTTGCTGATGCTCTGAGGCATTTCAGTTTCCACACACTAGTGTGGGAAGGCATATGGCAGGAAAGCAGAGGGGGTTTATCACGCTCAAAGCCTCCCAGGCTGCATAGGCTACTGATCGAAACTGCCAGGAGAAGAATAAAATATAGCATCATATTAGCTTTGCTGCTATGAAAACAGACCGTCCAGTAACAATTGCCTGTTATTTCTCTCCCTTTGCAGCAACCCCCATCAGTGGTCAGACTCAGGCATTCCCTCTAAAAAGATGTGTCTCAGCAAGCTGATATTCCAGCTTCACAGACAACAAGGAGGACAATACTTCTACACCGTTGCTCATTAATATACTGTGTAGAAGCAAGCACCTCACCTACTGCATGATCTGCCCCACCATCATCCCTACCCCTGCCAGACAGTGCACAGGACCTTCCCCATGGTTCATGCAGATGTTGCACAGCACACAGCAGGTAATTTTCTTTCAAGGTAGGATCAGATCACCTCTCGTGGGCCTTTTGCTACGTTTCTCAAGGGTATACTTCACAGCTAGCTTTGAGTCACCTAAGGCACTAATTAGACTATTTTCCCAAGTGTCCTGGGATATGGCTCACTACCCACGGCAATAAGAGATATGTAAAGTCATCATGGAATAATGATAAAAGGATGAAAGTTAACACCATCTTTATCTATGTTAGCTCTGCCACAAAACAGTATTATGGGAACACAGGTGAAAATTGTAACACAGCATATTTTCCACAGCAGTCTGCTCTCAGCATTAGGAAACTTACCACAATGAGGAACAAACTATGTGGATTACATTTACCAGACCTTGGAATGCTGCAGATAAGTAATACTTCCTAACGATGAACTCTGAGGCCAGGTGGAGGGTGTTAGTGATAAGACTGTCATTTATGCCTATACAAACGCAGGGCACCACACACTGAAAGCCACCATTAACCTCTGGAGGTTTAATGAGTTACGCACCCAACAACAGAACTTTTGACATAGTTACACACCTCATGGAGCATGGCAGGAGTGTAAGGAGGGAGTCCTGCCCACAGCGCTCTGCAAAGTCCTTGGAAGGAATTGCCTTGGGAAGCCCTGGAAGTAAAACGAAAGCCACTTAGTCTTTCAGATAGATTTGGACTAATGAAGTGACATTGCAAGTTGCTTTTAACGCGGTTTAACTTCCTTTGTGTGACAAGCTTAAAGAGAAGAGGACACAGGAGGGAGAGTAAGTTACAGAGCACTTGTGAGACTAATCACAGTTGCTGAGGTCCAAATTCACAAGTTTGTTCTTGAAGCATCTTTGAAGCTTAGATTTTTTTTTCTAGTGAGAACACAGGCTTACTTAGTATGTAATGATTTAAGAGCTCCTTTTTACCTGGAAATAATCAGTCAGCCAAAAGCTGGAGGCAAATCACCTCAGAGTGAATTTGCAAAGTTGTATTACCTCTACTGAGGAGGCATTAGGTGTGCAGGAGGGGAAGCCCTGCAGCAGTTGGAAAGGTGGGTCCTGCTCATACAACTTACTGCCACTGTGACCCAGAGGAGAATTGGCTCAGTTGTGTTGCTGCCACCAGCCTCAAGAGTCCTACTAAAATTAATTGCTACTTTTCTGGGTCATTAAGGCATGTGATACTGTTGAAAAAAGTCCTAATACTGATCAGGTCTGGTACCCAGCAAGCCTTGCTGTCCTGGGGCAGACTATTTCAGAATTGTATCCCCAGCCTGTCAGCACACAGGATAGCATCACTGTGTGTCCTTCAGTTAAAAGTCAGGAAATTCAAATGTTCATTATCAACACTCAAAGCTACACTATAATTATTTTTAAAGAGTATGCTTTTCAGAATATTTTTTTAAATGTAGTAGTAGAAGGCATTATGCAAAAGTTCTATATTTGGCAGTATCTCTCTCCTACTACATGCTTTAAAGTGTTAGTCTGCACTTGGACCCATTCACCTAGATCCTGAGTTGAATCCTGTTAATGGATCAGGTTATGGGACAACTGATTGGGAACTGGGACTCCCTTCCTTTCGAGAGGTTCATGTATCAACTTGCAGCTTCCTGTATTAAATCAATGAACCTAAGATTAAGAGCAGTCCCTTTCAGAAATTAATCTCACTTTGCTGGCATGCCTGTGTTGGAGAACACGTTAGACTTGAAAGTCTTCTGGGGCTGTTTTTTCTCTTTTAAGATCATTTACACTGATGAGACACAGCAATATAAACGTTGTACCCCATATTCATGAGTTGGCATTTTGAACGTTTCCCCTTTTTTGTGGCTACACTTCTTGACCTTTGACATCTTCATATGGAAGAAAACAATGGTTGAAGAAGCAGTAATTTCTTAACTGCTTTAGGCAGAGGTCAGGCAGTGCGATAAGCTGAGAGTCAAGGTAACAATGCGGCGGACGGTCCCATTGTGAGTGCTTTGTGTGTCAGTGAACTTGATTCATACTTAGTGTGAATAGAGGAACTTTCAGTTATTTCAGGAATGTCAGCAATTCTGTCGTAAAGCAGCTTTGATCTTGTTCCAATTTCCCAGGCTCATTCATTAGCTGAGAATGTGGAGGTTAAGATAGGCTTTCTCTTCTCAGAGACTGCCTGCCTGCTACTTAAATAAATCACCTATTTTTTTCTCCCTGTCCTTCTTGTAATAAAACAATCCTTCACAGGTCCTCTTGCCGTACGATGAAACTTTTGACTGCAAGGAAATCTGTCTCTGATGTATGGGCTAAGAGGAATGCCTTTGATTTTTGAAACTGAGGGTCAGATTCTATAAACATACCACCCCAAAGCTGATCAGTCCTCATCTCCCCCCAAAGTAACATGAGACATGCTGGTGACCTTTTGATACTTCTGTCAATGTGGAGTTGAAGAAGTTTCTAGCCATCAAAAAAAAGGGCTCTTGTCTTTGTCCTGCCAATTCTCTGCGTTTTGAAGTGTGGAACACTCTGCTCTTCCTCCCTGGACAGACTTTCTTATACCAGGACTGTTAAGGTAGTTTCCAAGCCTTGTCCAGCAGAACGAGCACCAGCTGGACTAAACTCTCACATGTTGTTTGCTCTCAGTCTCTCTGCAGGGGTAGAAGTATGCACAGGCAAACCGTCCCCCCGGGCAGGGTTTGGAGCAAGGGGTTTTTTTTCTGTATTCTGGTTTAGGTTGAAAATTAATGTGCTAAACTATCTTTCATTTGTACTGGCATTATAATAATTCTTTCAAAACAAGGACGCTCTTCCCTAAGGATTTTTTTTCTTTCCCTAATAATTAAAGCTCGTTTCCCACCTCCTTTTCTCTTCTTCTCCTGCTGTGAAGCAGGAAGTCACCTTTTAAAAAAATGCTAAATGCGGTAGAGACAAGCTAATTGATCCATCCAAAGGTCAGAAAGTGTCAGCAGCGGAAGGAGAAAATGAAGCAGAGCATCCCAAGACTCCTGCGTTTGCCTTCAGAAAACATGCTCTGCCTCAGGTTTCCTCTATGTCACCACCTATGTTTTTTAATTCCTCTGAGTTCATTTTGCCTCAGATCACAGTTTTTCAGACTTCCAAAGTTCACGGATTTGCAAGCACTATGTTCATGTTCTCAAACAAACAACACTCAGAACTCACCAGCACAGTTGTTAAGTCTCCTAATCTTACACGTACTTACCTTAGGAAAAGAAATCACAAGCACACTTGTTCAAACAGTCTTTGTGCCAGCTTTCCCCACGTTTTAATCTTACAAAAATTTTCAACTACACGAAGTGATTCAGAAACATGTTTATGAACATATTTCAAACATTTTTAAGATTACAGTTAAAGCATACTAATTGCCAAGTGATGAGATTTTTGAAGCAGCAGGGGCAAAAGCATCCTACAGTTCCATCTCCTCATAGCCCATTCTGTGTGTCTCCTCTCATTTCGGCAGAGGCTTGGAGGTGAAAGCTGTGTGAAGCACAGTCCCTGGGTTTGCTAGGCCAGTGCTGACTGGGTCATCATAAGCCCAGTTTTTAGGACATGGTGAAGGCTGGCTGTACAATTATCCAACTACATGCAATATGGGTCAGTACTAATGGTGGAGAAGGCCATGTTTTCCACTTACCTCCTTCAGTCAAATGATCCCTGCAGATGCCAGAGGCATTATCTTCTGTTCTCATTCTTATAGCCCTGCGGTGAAAACCATGATATCTTTTACTTGTTTTCAAGTCCAAATGGTGTAGTATCAGAAAGCAGAAACTATACTTTGTGCTTCTAAAAACCACCTCTCCGAGTGCTTTGTGTGTGTAAAGAGAGGTGCTGGAGGGAGGAACAAGGTTGTCCTCTTATCTGCACATTGCATTTAAAACTACTTAGCATGTAGCTTCCTTGCACAATGAATGTATTTTCCCCTGTGAGGCAGGAGAATCTGCTACAGTCTGCTGGACAATAAATCAAACCATTCAAGTATGCTATAATAAAAATATTTGCTTTGAAGTTCAACTTTAAATGTCTAATTTCCTAGTGGTAACAATGATGCCTTATCATGTGTTTGGTTTTTTTTTTCCCTTCAGCCTGTTTTCTCTGTCCAGTTGTTTTGTTAACATGTGTGGCTGTCTAACGACTGGATTTTGGATTCCAGATGTTTTGGCAAGAGAAAGCACTAAACGGCCATATACATCCCCGAAACCTCATACCACCCAAGTAGCTGCTATGTCAACTGGCTAGTGTAAGCCTACCCAGATAATTCCCCCTTCATTCACCCCCTAAATGGCTGCTAACCCTTTAGTCATCAATACAAAATGACAGAAATTCTTTTCCACAGCTACTATTACAGAAACTCCCAGGGTGGGGGATATAAAGCCACGTGCAAATAAGATCCATGTGGTTTTGATAGACACAAAAGGTATTTTAATTAAATAACGAGCTCAGTCTTTTTCCTGGTGAACACAGTGATCAGCTCAATGATTAAAGGTATACTGACACACAGACATCCATACATGAATGCATGCACACATATGCATTTTCCAGGCTGTTTATGATGCTATTAGTTTGATCTAAGCTTTTTCCTTCAGGACAAAGGAATTAGGGAGAAGCAATCACTAACTTTACTTGTTGATGGGAGAGGTGTCTTCTTTGAAGACAACAAGACTATGATTTACCACCTACTACACAATACCATTACCACTTGATATGGACTTTACTGAGGTGTTCCTTCACTCCTGGTGATCATGAGTTAAAAGAGCAATAAAATGAGAGATCCTAGATTGCACCCCAACAGAGGTTAAGCCCTGTCGCCAGACATTAGAAATGGAAACAAGAAAGGTCCATGAGAAGTCAAAGAAGTAAAGCATTACAAATTATTTTAAACTATTTTCTATGTCTCTTCTCTCATAGGAAATACTGATGTGTAAATTACTGGCATATTTCCATGCTGCCCCCTACATTTTTTCCTATTCTGAAACTGCATATGTTGCAGTAATTTCCCTTTCTTTTCAGTACTGAGGAGTCCTATCACAGCCCCAGTGCTTTGGATTAAATTGGTGTCACCATGGCCAGACTTTCTGCTCTGTGTTTTTCAAAGAATCTATCAGCTTTGCTCTGGATGGCAGCCACGAGGGTGGAATCAAAGACACTAACTACTGAGAAGAATTAAGCATAACAGGTTGTCAGTTCTGCCATTGCCTGCGAGAATCAGCAGGCAAGTGTCTTTCTCTCACCTGGCTGGATTACACCATGCTCTTGGAGATCCTAGTGGCAGATCAAATCTGGGTCTTGGGATTTGGTGAACAGGAAAGAAAGGATGACTTAATTACCATTAATTACTGATAGTGTAGGGCTTTAGAGAGGAAGACATGATCAATGGATAGACTGCAACAAGCAGAACAGTGGAGTAGAAGACAGGTATTGGAAGCTGAGACTGGGCAGAGATCTTGGAAAGGAGAGATGTAATCTGAAGTCTGACTCAGAGGACACTGATTCAAAGATAAATAAATGACTAAGTAAAAGTCACAGGCAAAGGAAACTATTTTAGGCATTGTATGGAGTGGAAGAGAACAAGACTGAGATCATCTTCAGAGGAAGGAAGTGCATTATGGGAGCAGTAGAAACTAAGGGCAAACATGTAACCAGAGAGACAAGAGGGACAGAGACAGACATTGGAAGAAGAGGTTGGTTTTCGTGGACAATACCCTCAGCTGGAGTCTGCCAGCCTACAACTTATACGTGGTCAAACAAGGCAGCACGGGCATTGGCAGCTCCTGCAGACAAGGTTGCTCTCAGCTTTCTATGTCCCAGGATGGAAGTGGCAGGAGCTGGATGTTATGGGAGACGGAGATGACATCAAGACTGTGAAAATGTGGGACAGCCGAGGCACGGAGACTCTTCCCATTCCCACAGATATACTTTCTACCTTTTGTACGTCTGAATCTGGGGACTTCCTTAGCCCAAATGGTGTGCTTCCTGAAACTTCATATCCCTCTACCATGACATGGAGATATTAGAGCTTTCCAAGAAGAATTCCCTCAGATCATCTAACAAGGCAACTAATTAGACAATGCTGAAAAATTAGACATGTACAGCATCGCAAGTGACATGGCTATTATTTTAACTACTGAGCAAAAAAATAGACTGTATTTTCACAGGCTTTTTTTTTTTTTTTTTTTTTTACCACATGACAACAACAGGCTGCCTGCACTAATAAAAGATACCATACAGACAATCTGTGAGCCTCAGACTGAATGATACTTATCCAGTTGCAATGGTGACTGACTACCAAAAAGCTAAACTATTTATTGCTAGACAATCTTTTTCACTCAACTCAAATAATATTTCAAGTCAAATTCACCATTGTGAATTCCGCTGCACACAGAGGATCCCAAAAAGTACTATTCTTGGTAAATTACTCATTATCTGGAATTCAGTTGCATGTAAAAAAAATAAAGCTTAATCCTGTATCTATACATGAATATGAATATGAAGAAGAATCTTTCTGGTTAAGAAAATCTATGACTATGTATGTGAAGAGTGAGTATAGCAGCATTGTCAGTGCCATAACTGTAAGTCTTCCAGATGACAGACATGTCTAAGGCTAGAAAGACATCTCTGCCTGATGGAAACTGTGTGCAGAGGTCTATTCTTAAGGTCAAACTTTCCATTGAGTCGTTTTGACCATTTACTGAACTGTTACCTCAGTGAGAAGTGTTGAAATAAATACCTCCAGCTTTATGTGATGCAGACCCTAGGACATAGCTCTGGGGCTAATGTTTAGCAGCAATATTCCACAGTCCTGCTTTAGCTCCCCAGTGCCAAATTCCTCAATCTATTTTCTTCAGAAAATAGATTCTTTGGAAAAAAAAAAAAATCTCTTTCAGTTTAATTCTCTTTTTCTGGAAATTTTTAGGCCCTCTGTAGTTGAAGTTCTAGTATTTCTTTAGTCACGGAGACTGACACGAGCAGAATGTGTATCTGAAGTTCATTAAGAGCAAGTCGTGTGAATAAGAACGTACAAAGAAAGCTATTAATAACGCCTGAGAAACCAAGAGGGCTTCAGGTTCTGGCCAACTTGTACAGCTTCCACACTAAATCATAGAACACTGAGCCTTCTGAATTAAGGCCAATGCCAGGGAGACAAGTAATAGTAAAGGACAGACTATTATCCCATTACTCCTGTTCCAGTTTGTACAGATGCCATCCCGTTTGTTTTAAACTGATAGGAGCTGTTATAGAGTGATCATAAACCAAAAGGGAAGATTTTTATTTTATTTTATGTAAAATTGAACATTAGGATTTTTCTTGAGGAAAGCAAGGTGATGCTGGCAGTGTAAGTTCTATTTTTTCATGTCAATAATTGCAGAAGTAACAGTTAGTATTTTCTAACCATCCAAGTTTAGCTGCTAGTGTACTGCATGTCACACAGCCAATGAGTTACCATCTTTTTTTTCTTAAAAAAGGAAAGGATGGTATTCCAATTAGGTTAACATCTCAAAATCAAATCTAGATTTTGCTTATTACTACACTGCTCCTGAATATTAAAATACTAAGAATACTAAGAGTACATTCTCTGTACCTTTAAATATGCAAGCATACATGTGCATATGTTAAGTATTTGTGCATATTCTGATACATATATAATTTAATTTATTCAAGAAGTACAGTCATGTGACTCAGTTTTAAAATGTTACAAAAATGACCTCTTAAAGGTTGATCAGAAGGCTCAACAGATACTAGTGCAAGTCTTAAATAGTTCTTTTTTTCAATTTATCGATAGCTATAATAAATAATGGTGGCATATTACCAATATGTCAATATTTACATACTTGTGCTGAGCAAAAACTGAACTATTGTAAGACAAAATACAATAGTGTGATAAAAATATCTTACTTACCTCTATGAAAGGAACTTGCCATTCTTTTTGTCAACATTTTTATGAAAATCTACCTGAAACTACTGTGAAGTGAAGAAAATGTTGGTCATGGCACCACTAACTGTTGAATCTTCCTCCACTGTAAAAGGCAGTCAAGGGCAAGATGGTTGGCTTTAGCTTTGCTCCATGGCTAGACATTTCTTCCTGTCTACCTGCCACCACTACAAAAATAGCTGCCAGATCTTCCTCTCTTTCTTTTACTGCTTGCTGTGTGCTCTCTCACTTTCCTACCTGCCTCATTAAAACTATTTACTGATGCTGTAAAATTTGTTCCTACGGATAAAATCTTAGGTGCAGAAACACAAGAAACAGAAAGATGCAATTGCCTCAATCAAGGCCTAAAGTGAAACGGACTGAACACACATGTATCATAGAACCTTAGAATGGTTATAGTTGGAAGGGACCTTAAAAATCATCAAGTTCAAACCTCCCTGCCCTAGGTGGGGACACCTCCTACTAGACCAGGTCGCTCAAAGCCCCTTCAAGCCTGGTCTAGAACATTTCCTGGGATGGGCTACCCACAACTTCTCTGGTCAACCTGTTCCAGTACTTCACTGCCCTAATAGTAAAGAATTTCTTCCTAGTATCTAACCTAAATATCCTCTCTTTCAGTTTAAAATAATTTTCCCTCTTCTATCACTACACTCCCTGATAAATAGTCCCTCCCCATCTCTTCTGTAGGGCCCCTTCAGTTATTAGAAGGCTACTATAAGGTGTCCCCAGTGCCTTCTCTTCTCCAGGCTGAACAGTGCCAGGTCTCTCAGCCTGTATTCACAGGAGAGGTGCTCCAACCATCTGATCATCTTCATGACGCTCCACTGGACGCATTCTAACAGGTTCATGTCTTGTTGTTCTGAGGACTCCAGACCTGGATGACTCCAGGTGGGTTCTCAGGAGAGCAGAGTAGAGGGGGAGAATCACCTTCCTTGACCTGCTGGCTGTGGTGTTTCTTTTGATGCAGCCCAGGATATGGCTGTTTTCCTGGGCTGCTAGCACACATTTCCGGCTCATGTTGAGCTTCTCATCCACCATCACTCCCAAGTCTTTCTCCTCGGGGCTGCTCTCCAGCCATTCTCTGCCCAACCTCTATTTGTGTCTGGGATTGCCATGACCCAGGTGCAGGAACTTGCACTTGGCCTGTCTGAAATTTGTGAGGTTTGCACCTCTCCAGCCTGTCCAGGTCCCTCTGGATGGCATCCCTTCCCTCCAGCATGTCAACCACTCCACATAGCTTGGTGGTGTTAGCAAACTTGTTGAGGGTGCACTCTATTCCACTGTCCATGTGTCTGACGAAGATGTTAAACAACACGGTTCCCTTTTCCAAATCCATTCTCTGTTTGAAATAAATATTGGAATTAAGTGTGGATAGATCACAGTAGGCCCAGAATCTGAAATCCAGCAAGTGTTCACCTCCACTTTAGGATCCTAACCTGAGAGTCTCTATGGATTTAGATACTTAATTGCTCCATTGTGTATAGAAGTATTTGTCTCTGTTGGGGATTACTGAAGATATCTTTATTTCACAATACCTGACAGGAGATACGCCACTATTTAAGATCTCCATGTAGTGGAAGTCTGACTTCTATGACTCTTTGGTTGCTCCAGGCACAACATTTGCCTCACTTTGTCTAAAGTGAAATGTATATATTCTTTACCTTTATTTTTAAATTTATTTTGCTTCAGATGAACATTAAGAAACTCTGATTGCCATCAAGCAATTTTAAACAATGTGTTTTCAACTTCATCTCCAATCTGTTGCCTACAAATCAAAATAGTTTGTGTCACTATTCATTTTCCACTCTTCCCCAGCCTGATAAAAACAACATTATTAACTTTCTCTAATTAGCTGGCTGCATCCATTGCCAAACCAGATTGCTATGAGGTATGTTCTCTTACATGGTTTTCTTATTAGTAGAACTTATTGCAGCAAAATATAAACAGCTAAGACATTACCAGTTAGTCCAGAGCTGTCCAGAGTATTTCTAGGATGATCACTGTAGTGTCCATGTCACTAGCAAGTGCTAATCCAGGCACATGATCACTGACCTTTATACCTAACACATAAAATATGGCTTTATCTTCTTGGGTAACTAAGAGTTATACTGGGGACTTTCTTTGAAAAACTCAAGGGACTTAAGTGCAGTCATCTATCAGACAGAAGCCAAAGTAGTTGGAGAGCATCAGCAGACAACTCTTACTTTTTATGTAGATTACTAACATCAGTATGAGATTTAAGCAATAACTACATCTCCTAGTTGGTATAATAATTAGCAAAATGAGACTGAAAAACCCAACAAAACCATAGGGAGAATTCCCCTTCTTCCTGCCTCCCCTCCCCTTTAGCCTGTCAGTATAACAGTCAAAAAGATTGCAGAATTTCTTGTGGCTCTGAACAAAACTATGGGATCCCTCTGCTCCTGAAATAAATACAATATCCATTTCTTCTTAAATAGTAGATTTCTTTTCTCCTGCTTCTAGCATCATCCAGTGTGTTGTTTCTCTGTGACTAAATAACACCACCTGGCTTCCTTTCCTGCTCCTCTGGATTTTGTAGTGATTTCTCATCAACAGCTCTACAATATATCGATCTGTCTTCTATAATAAGACAAAGTGAAAATGGAAATCTCTCCTACATCTGGAGGATATGACCTGAACAGCTTAAAGAGCCAACGATATCAGGAAAAGTCAGCCAAAGAAGGTTTTTACTCAGATATCCATCATAACAGTATCAACCCAAACATGAAAAAATACTACATTTCTAGAAAAGAAGCATACAGAAGAAAGTTATGGGAGTATCTCAGCCCATGGAAGCTTGATGCAGAAATAAAGTTTAGGAAAAGTGCCAACAAATGACAGAAAGGCTTTGAAGACTAAGTCTAACTTCAATACAGTGAGTTCAGAAAGCAGTGTGCAAGGATTTACCTGCATGACTCCTGCTACAGTTGAAGGAAACCATAAAGTTTTCCTTTGCAAAGTGTCTTAAAGGTAGCTAGGATCTCTGATGTTCCTTTTTCTCCCCCATTAAACCTCATGAAAAATTCTATATTTGGTGTTTTTCTTTTACAGTTTAAGTAACAGCTAATCTCCTGAATATTTATCAGCATATAAATTATCATTTGAATATGTTTTTCTTGTGGAGCTATGAAATGGTAGCAGGGAGACCAGCACAGCAAATGGCAGGGTGAATTCATCTCTGCTGCAAGTCTGTTGATTTGAGAAGCTGTAGAACCAGTGCAGGCAGGGTTCAAGCGCAAGCCATCTTAATTGACCAATGGGCTATGTCATGGAAATGGCTGGTGCCTTCCTCATTTTTTTGGTATGCTTTGGAAAAAACTCATGAGTTTTCCATGCTGTGGGTTTAATACTTATCAGGCTTTTTTACCTGGGAACTGTGGATTGATGAATAATGGGGACCAGCAGCAGCACAAGCACAGAGCTGAGGTCAGCATCCTGTTGGATGTCAATGGCAGCCCAGATGACGTAATTTTCACCCTTTGTGAAACCTTCACAGTTCAGCTCAAATTGATTCATTTTTACTGGACTGCCTGGAGCTTCATCTCTACACAACTGGCTGATTTCTCATAGTTCTTACAGTCCCTGCAATAAGAATGAAGCACAGTCTTTAAAGACTGAAATGCTGTTATGTGTTCTGAATGCACTTCATTTGGAAAACTCTTTGCATGACAAGGCAGTGCAGCTGGATGAACAGCTCCCTTTCCATCTGAAGACAAACGGAAACAGGAGGATAATGCAATGCCTTCTCTGGCCGGAGAACCTGCCTTGTACAGAAGCCTCATTGTATTCAGGTACCTTTACAACTACGGGCCCTGACACAAAGTGACAAAGGAGGTACAAGCTGCTCCTTACAATGGCCTGATCCATCAGCTGTATGGACAGAGAGAGCTATTGGCTGGGCAAAGCTCAGAGCAGTCTATAATAGTGTCTTAGCATTGGCGTGAGTGTCATGCCTACTAATGATCCTGCAGGATGTCACAAAGCTTCCAACGGCCCAGAAGCATAAGGCACACTCTATCTGACTGAGGGAGCTGGGAGGAGAGGGGGGTTCCTTTGGGGATGATTCACAGGCAGGCAGCTGTGGATAAGCAGCTAAGACCTGAGACTCACTTCCCAAGTATTCCGGGCTCAATCCTACCACAGCTCTGGCCCAGCAAGAGGAAGGGAACCACATCAGCTTGCAAGGAGCCCATGGCCACCCCAGCCCAGCATTCCTTCCATCAGGTTAAACACCACTCTCTCGCTCGCCTAGCTCCTGGAAAGATGACATGCTGCTCTATTTGATGAAGTGTTTGGCTGCAAGAGATGATTCACACAGCTCATGGTAGCTGTATAAAGTATAAGCACCTAATACAGATCTCCCCAGAAGCATTTACGGGTGTATGTATTCAGAAGCACCATCACTGAAAAGAAAGTAAAAAGTGCTTCTCACTATGGGATGCAATGAGAAACTTCTTGGAGATCAAATAAGCAAAGCTGGCATTGTTTTGCTTAACATTGAGCTGGCTCTGAAATAGATGTGGACCTTGGATCAGAAAGCAGAAGCTGGTTATTTCATTCCACATCCTACGGCAACCTCAACTGTTCTGCTTCTTCATTTAATCAGTTCTACCACATTAAGCTTGGTTTCATTAACTGCAGATGAAATTCTGCTGGTTTACCCATTGACGTACGCTACAGCAATGCCAAACAAAGTGTTGTTCCCACACCTTGATGGTAGAAAATCTTGACTGCCTGCCTGCCTGATAAGTTGGGAACTTAGGAACTAACTAGAAGAACTAACTAAGTCCTAACTAAGGAAAGTTGATCTCATGAGGAGAAGACTCCAGAATGATTTCTGGCCCTGCACTGACCTTCCACCATGTCACTAATCACCCCTGACTGCATACCTACTTTGCAGAAGCAACTTAGTTGTGTTGAACTACCCAACTAAGTGACGATTCTGGCTGAGATGGACACCAAGGCACCAGCAGAAATCCAGGAGCACAATGAGACCCATTCTCTGACACCAGTGAGGAAAATCTCCAAACAGAAAGAGCCAAAAATATAAGTGAAAATTTTGCTGCAGGAGAGAGGAACATATTTAATTCTGCAGAAAAGTATCCTAGAAAAAGAGCCATCCCCACATCCTCTAGCCCTCATTCAATCTTACGCCAACCCAACGTGCTTCAGTTCGGTTTGAAATGTTTTATGGGTTAATTTTAACAACCAGCTTCCCCCTGTCACCATTATAACTTGAGAATGAATAGAAAAAAGCTCTGCCTTTCTGATGGTTGTGTTTGGGGCTGTTAACCCTCAGGCTGACTTCAAATCATTAAAGCAAGGGGGGCTCACACTGCTCCCCATGATGGGAGGCCTATCAGTCTAAATGAAACTACCTAGCTTTTGTTCTGGAAACTTAACTAGTGTTGAAAATTTCACATAGAAACCTTACTGAAATGAAAATGAATCAAATAATCAATACCCACATACTGCAGACAGGCGTCTGCTTGTATACGAAGCAGGAGTGACCATATGCATATTGATATAATTTAAAAATGACAGCTTTTTGTCAAAATGAGGTCAAAGTTTAACTCACTAAAAATACAGATGGAAATGGCAGTTTCTGAGAAAAGTAGAAAAGAGAAAAGACCCTGCCCCACACAATACCTAAATAGAAACACAAATGACAAAAAAGCATTGCGTTTCCAGTGCTGTCTTTCAGTTTAATACCCATTTGCAAGTACCTAAAGGTAAGACTAGCACTTTATACACTTTATATGCAAAACAGAAAAAGAAGTCCTTTTTTTTTCTCTTTTTTTTTTTCTCTTTTTTCTTTTAATGTACTCTATAAACATGCTCTAGGGCTTAAATAATGAGACAAACTTTGAACTGTCTTTGTTCTTCTGTAAGAATCTGAAGGGGAAAACATTTGGCCTTTGAGGTTGTAGGAAGTGTTGCTTTACATTCTCCTGTGAAACCCATAATTCAATTATAAAAATGCTCTGGGCTTCAGAACAATTCAAAGGTGAGAAATGAGACAGAAGTTGTGTTCCAGTGAAATCCTGAGATATGGCAGACTCTCCTAGGAAATCTAATTCATACAGCTGTGGCTTTATAAGAATTAGACACACCTAGAAGATCAAACCCAGATGCCAAGAAAATATTCCCAGGACTGAAATGATAAATATTCTGACATCATAGTCATTGATTTGTTTTTAAAATGCACAGACCTGTGTGGAAAGATTATGCTCTGATAAAAATCCCATCATTTGAAACATATAACTGTTTCTATAGATTGCTTCTCAGAGCAGCTGGAAAAACATGATCTACTAAAGATAAAACTGTTCCTACAAACAGAGTAAAAAGGACTACAGGGGATGAATTATAAGACGTCTGAATTTAGAAAGAGATGTCATTATTTATAGTAGTGAGAGAATGTTGTTCCATCCCAATCAACCTGTACCTAGGTTATAAGCATAAGATAGATCTGAAAAAAATATACTAGATCTGAATTACCTTGAATGTTTCCCTTTCAGGGGGTCTTTCAAATTCTGAACCAGGTCTGACTTGAGCTTTCACATGTCACTGTTGACTAAACAAAATACAGTATGTGAACAGCCACACAGTATGAAATTTAGATCCACTGAGAAGCAGAAATGTTTTCTTAGGATGATCAGCTGTATGGTCCATAAGTGTAAGGATAATAATATGCTACAACAAAGTTTATGCAAAAATTAACATAATGTGTTTTCTTGTTAGGCAGAAACTTCTCATTCCTTGCTCACCCCCAACTAAGAGCTAGGTTCACACCAAGGCATTGGCACATGCAATTGGACAAACTTATATAAATCTCGGAACACTTTTCGGAGAGAATAATGAAACAAGTTATCTATTTTTGTAAAAATAGGCCACTTTTCAGTCCCCAGGTGACCAACTATTCTAATTTCAAAAGATCAGGATTCTCCATCATACATTTTTCTGTAAACGTTAAGTGCATCAAATCAATCAAAATGAAAAATAAAGCACTACTTTGTGTACCCTACTTTCAATTATTGAATTATGAGTGACAAAAATATATGCACACTGCAATAAATGAATAAAGACTAATGGTTACAGTATACTATAATAATATATGCTGAAAGGTCAATTAAGAAGCACTATATTTATATACAATATAAATATTTTATGTGAGGAAACTGGAAGAGAATGTTTCAAGGTCATTGGATGAGCCCTCCAATTGCATTAATACAAAAGTGGCAATAGAGAAGATATGACATTTTGGCTAAACAATTACTTTGCATGAGCCCAGCTGAATAAACTGTTTTGCAATGGGTGCTTCAACTGGATAATGCTGTGGTAATAAAAATGGGCAATAACTTTTTTACAATATACAGAGCTCCATTATCTACTCAGTGAGAGTTCCTTCTCACCCTCTTTCTTCCAGAAGGTAGGGAGCGTGGAGCAGCTTCAGTCACTGTTCATCCTAAAGAAGAGGCTCATAAAATTTAAAGAGATTATTTGGTATTAATTCATAGTAAAGAGTTACAATGACTGACAGACAACAGAAGGGAGAAGAACTCAGAAGCCTTTTCCTGAACAATACTCGACCTTACCATTGTTGGTCAAATAGCTGTCTTACTAAACCAAAGTTGTTTTACCAGGGAAATTAGCATAAAGAGAAGAAAGATTGCCACTGCAATTACAAAACAAAGTGAACTGATTTGATCATATATTTATAAATTACTACACTTTATTTATACAAACAAAACTCATTCCAAACAACATTTGTCAAAATATTTACTCCCCAGTGATCTCAATTTACATCTTTGAAGTAAAAAGGGAATTTGATTTCCTCCTCTAATAATCACAAACACAGGCCCAGACTCACCAAGATATATTATGTTGGGGCTCTGGCCCAATTTGCAGACATCAGAAACGTCCCCTCCTTACCTCACACCCAGAAGCAGCCAGTCTGTACAGGTTCTCATACTCACACAATTACTGACATAAATAACCAAATGGATGTAATTCAGAAGTCTGTCAATCTGTTAATGATACGCATACAGCATGACTCCAAATTTTCAGGCCAGCCCACCCAAATACCTTCTGTTATCCTACAGCTGGCTGCAAGTGGCTTGGAACCACCAGTGAACCACAGAACCATAGAATAGTTTGAGTTGGAAGAGACATTTATAGGTCATCTAGTCCCACTCCCCTGCAACAAGCAGAGACATCTTCTACTAGATCAGATCTGTCTGACCCCTGTCTAAGCTGACTGTGAATGTTTCAAGGGATGGGGCATCCACCACCTCTCTGGGTAACTTGTTGCGGTGTTTCACCACCCTCATCATAAAAAATTTCATCTTTGTATGTAGTCTGAATTTATCCTATTTAAATTCCTTACCCTTTCTTCTATTACTGCCAACCCTCCTAAAAAGCCTGTCCCCATCTTTCTCATAAGCTCCCTTTAACTATTGAAAGGCCACAATACAGTCTCCCCAGAGTGTTCTCTTCTCCAGGCTGAACAACCCCAACTCTCTCAGCCTTTCCTCATAAGAGAGGTGTTCCACCCCTCTGATCACTTTTGTAGCCCTCCTCTGGACACACTGTCCATGCCTTTCATTTGTTGAGGACTCCAGAGCTGGATACAGTACTCCAAGTGAACAGCCATTATTAAGCTGTGAATCTCATTGTCACAGGAGGCTGAAATTACACACGGGTTCAAAAAGTGATAGGACATATTTATGAAAAAAAAAAAATCAGTCAGGAGCTAGTACATACATAGCACTGTGTAGATCCCCTGACCAGGAAGCCCGTAAACCACAGACTGCAGTAACAAAGTTTGGACAGTGCTAAAAGGGCAGCATTTCTCAGTGTCTCACTTTTTTTTTTCCTAAGTGCTTACTGTTTGTCATTTCCAGGGGCTTGGGCAATTTGCCAAGATCTTTGGTCTTAGCTGGTAGAGCTTTGTAGGTAAGCAAAGACACAGAGGCTAGATACAGTGAAATCAAGGATTCAAGCCTACGCTCCCAGCTGAAGAAATGAAGGACAGAGGAGATGGCTGATTAAGAGTGTTTGCATTTTGGGGAATGTCAGGATTTACATTTTTCACTGTGATATTTTACCCTCCTTTATTCTTTTGTTTCCTAAATCCGTAAAGAAAAACAACATATGAAAATTCTGAGTTCTGTCCCCTTAGTGTTTCTTTATTTCTCTTACTGAAAACTGTTTTTTGATAATGTGTTCATACTGCTTCTCAAACCAAGGTAAATCAGATATAGCACCACTGATGTCAGTGAGCTAGATCCACAAACTAAGCATAACAACAGATTTCAAAGGTTACTGTGACATTTTACAGCCAAGTGCTGAGCCTAATAGTGTTTTTCTATTGAAATATCCAGTAACTGAAGAGAATAATTTTCACACAGACACCTCAGACAAAATAACTCAGAAAAGATGTAAGTCTATTTTTATCACTAAATCCAAAGTTATTAAAAGCTAGTAAGGCAAGTTAAAGCTGCTGGGAAAACTGAATTTATTTTTCAGAGAAATGTCTTTTATATTTCCCTCAGCTGAGCAGGGCAAGGTGCCCTCACACTGGTGATCACAAATAACCAGTTCTATTTTTCAGTGGCTCTTCAGCTTTGAGATTTGGTTTGCTTTGTTCTAAATAAAAAAAAAGCTTTCTGAGCACTATCAGACAATGGGACTGAGTAATGACTGTGCTCTGACATCTAACTAAAAGTATTACCTTTTCCTTTTATCTCCTCTGACACTACAAGTGAGCAGCAAGACAGCCCTACATCTCAGAAATACTCTTATCAGTTCTAAGAAACAGGCTTTGTTTCAGCAGAGCAGCATATCTCCAAAAAATGTGTATGTTCTGAAAGCGCCCAAGATAGCTCTATGTTTCTATTGTTTCTTATATGAACTAACTGGAGAACCTGCACTCCTTTGCTTTGACAGCCATTTGTTCCAAACAACTCTGATGATCTTTTTGAGAATGAGCCCCCCTTCTCCCCTCCCTGCCCCAAGGCCTCTTTGCCCTGTAAATTAAATTTGCTCAGTTTGGATGTGCTTAAGAAAGTCCTAACTGCTATAAATAAACAAACATATAATATGACACAAACAAAAGCTGAACCTGCCTAGTCCCAACAAGTCAAGGAGATGACATTGTTTGTACATGCTTGAAACCACAGAGCAGGGAGTGATTCCAACACAAAGTGAACACGCCATGCCAGCACAAACAAAAAATGGCATGTCCACGTTTCTGATATGCTTCATCTACACGATTCTATACCTGGCCACCATGGAAATTTACTTGGCGTGTAGTTCAGGTGCTTGATCAAATGGTTGAAAATTAACTCCATAATGTGGCTAAAATGGGTGCGGGTTCAAGATCTTCTACGAGGTGGAGTGATCCTTTGTAGTTCTCTGCAAATTACATCTTTGCATTTCTAAGCACACTTTCTTGTTGCATAACATCAGGGACAATTCATGCCCAGAGCATGATGCAGACAGTCACTGCGAAGAGACAACATGAGCTCTTCGGAATCCTCTGTTTCAAATACCTACAGAAATCATTCCACGGACTTAGTGGGTGCGTATCACAGCAGTAAAGCTGAACTTTTGTCAGTTTTTCCCTCAAAATCAAAGGTCTGCCTGAAAATGCACTTGGTTAGTCTGTGCTTGGGAGAAAGGGGTTTTCAGGGAAAAAAACAACCAACCTGTGTGAAAACTTTTCCATGATTTTCTGGTGCCTTTGTAGCAAAATCATTTCATTGGTGCCTCAGTGGTTTTCCTAAAATAAATATTCTGTTTTCTGCAGTATTAGGGAACCGCTAACTACCTTGATACCTAGTGACAGGTCACCACAGGAGGTAATTCCCCATTCAATTCTTTGTGAACTTTTGTAGAAAGGAAGAGACTTCTTGTTCAGCAGCTAGTCCTTTCCTCTAGCGTCTTTGTTGCTTATTATATAATGGATTGGGTTTTCCAAAGGAAGACAAATCTGCTTCCGACATAAGAGAAAACTTATTACATTACCAGGAACTACAGAGAGAGTTCCCAAATTGCACTCATGAAACAGCATGAGCACCTAGGATTGCCAAAAGCTAAACTAAAGGACTGAGCACTCTGGTTTCTGAAGCTATTGTTACTATTCTCTGTAACTTTTATTGAAAACTGCAAGTGAATTAGAGACACCAAACTTGGTACAATTCATGTCCAGTGAGAATTTTTTATGATACACCTTGTCTTATAATTATGTTCTTAGGACATATATTGCATTATACACCATCATCATTTTGAAATTGCTGGATCAGCAAGAAGATTTTTCAATGAGCAGGAAACATTTGTTTCAAGTACAAGCATTTAATTTTGGAGCTGTGTTATACAAAAACTCCTGTGCAAGCCCAAATCCATGTTTCTATTTAATAAAGTGAACAAAGCTTTGCATCAAAATGGGGAGGGAATGAGACAAAAAGCAAAACCTGGGTCTTCCTTCGAGGAAAGGAGAGAAAAGAAAGATGTAGTCTCAGAAGGCTCCATGGGGCAGGCAGTGGTCACAGCTCCCAGGCTGAAGCTGAAAGATCAGCTCTGAGAGCAGGCATTCAGGAGGTCAGCACTGCTCCATCACTCCCCTGGTCTGTCAGCTCAGACATCTAGTAATATCAATGAAATCCAATGATTTTGTTGAAAGAAGAAGTGCTGCTAAACCCTCTCTTGTTCTAGGCTGGTTTGCAGTTATTTTTTAACACTTGCCTGGTCAAGATAATCTTGTTTTATTTTATGTCAGGTCTTGACAAACTTGTGAACTCTAGGAAATTTATGATCACACACTGTATCACTTCCTCAAAACCAGTGAGTGCCTATGAAATGGTCCATACAGGCAAAGCACAGCAATAATCTCACCAGTAAGGACAAGGTCAGGCCAAAGACTGAATTTATCAGGTGCCCAGCCTCAGAAGGAATGGTCACCAGTACGTCTCTTCTGCAGAGAGATCAGTGTAGCTCTGTAGACAGCGGACAATTCCCAGTCATCACAAGCAGTAACTGCTAAAACTGGCAGATAGACATAGCATTTTCGCAAGGCTGGCTGACAAGGTGTATTATTAACCTTTGCCAGGAAAACTGGATAGATTGCTGTTGTTCCAGTACAGGATGCTATTACAGATAATTTGAAGATGAATGTGCAGGTGCTTTGTGTTTATCTACACAAGGTGGGCATGGGATTCTTCAGTGGCCTCTTTCTTTTGACACTCCTAATTAATACCTACAAAAAATTCTGATGAGAAAAATCCAAAACACACCTACTGGACTGTATTTAGACACAGTCTTCTTTTTGTCACTGGATTCATATTTGGCCCATTTGAAATAGAAATATAATTTGAATGCTATATAAACATGCTGCTAAGATGGCTAACCATAAGGATCCTGTTCAGATAATAGCACCAGATATCCCAGGGCACCTGAAACTTCAGAAATACCTTTTATTTGCTGAAAGTATTTGTTTTATTGTTGAAAGATAAATCCAGGACATTTCACTTTTTCTTTTTATCTTCCTTTGGTTATGACTTTCCTGACATACAGCTCTTTTTTTAACAGTTTAGTGTCACCACGAGGCCTGGAAAAAAAAAAAAAAAAAAAAGGAGAAGCATACATAAAGAGTGTGAGCCAGAGCTTGTGATAAACAGTAGCAACACCCAGGTCATCAAGCACTAAATCCTGCACATCCTCCTGACCTCATAGAATTACTCTCTCCAGAGGCCAGAAGGTGATTCAATACTCATTGAATAATTTGCTGTTCTGTTGGAGAGAGTCACCAAGGTGACAGGTGACATGTATAACCATAACCTGGTTTGGATTCATTCTTATTTGGTGATTTTTAACTGTCTGAGACTTCAGTTTTAATTTCAGATATACCCAAGCATCCTGCTGACACTCCTTTGTATTAATGTTGGTTTGAAACCCCAGTCAAAACTTAATCTGAAGTTCGCTTGTCCAGCTGAGGGGTATCAAGAGGGCACAAAAATGAGGGTCTGTTCTGGCAAAAAAACCCTGCAAAATCAATAGGGAAAATAGCATTTAGGGATAAATAGTCATTGCAGTACAAAAACTATTTGGTGAATATAGGCCAAATGTCTCTAAATTAATCTCTTTAACTATGTGGAAACCTTTAAAATGCCTTGTTTTGTTGTTAATTGTTGTTGTTGTTGTTTAATGTATTGTTATTAATTTACTTGTGCTCCTAGTGGAAATAACAACCACAAGGATCAGTAGAAAGGCTTCTTAGATGCCGTGAATGCCAGAACTGCTCATTCCCTACAGCAGATTGCCCTTGCTGTTGGAAAGGAGAACATTCACAGGGGAGCAAAGGAAATGCTGTAGTCCAAGTTCCCAACACATGGGTGCAAATAAATTATTGCCATACTTATCTCTGAAGTTTTGCTTCTCAGTGTCCTAAAAATGCAACTCAAAACCCTCTTGCATCCATATTCACTGGTGCTGGCAGCACTTCTCATTGAAAACCTTAGCCAGATTTTTTCCTTTTTAGCATTACTAACCCCACTTCAGTAGTTGGTTTTCTCTCAAATGGGTTGGTCTTCTTTTCTCCATCGCACCTCCACAAAGGCCTATTGTAATTACTGCTCATGCATCCTTTCCTATCCTACAAAGTGTTACT
>VXBW01004759.1:98085-115429 GCA_013400375.1 Thinocorus orbignyianus
CTGGAACAGGTTGCCCAGAGAAGTTGTGGTTGGCCCATCCCTGAAGGTGTTCAAGGTCAGGCTGGATGGGGCTTTGAGTAACCTGGTCTAGTGGGAGGTGTTCCTGCCCATGGCAGTGGGGTTGGAACTTGATGATCTTTAAGGTCCCTTTTAACTCTAACTATTCTATGATTCTATTCTATAAATAAGAATACTTGTTACTGTCAGACCCCTAATTGCTATATGACAATTGAATAATTTTCCATGCAAAATCTTTTATGATTAACAACTAGCAACCTAAATCAGTGCAGGTCATGAGTAGTATTCAGGCAGTTGTAAGACCAGCAAGTGGTAGGAGAGTACTTGACACTTTCAACTGCACCGAGGTTGCTTGAACCCCAGGCTTTCCCCAGCTTGGAGGAGTGATCTTCCTGGGGAGGCACTGCACTGAGAACAGCAAAAACTCACCTCACAAACCCCTCTGCAAGTTGGTCTCGCAACTCTGCTGAGTAACAGCATCCTGCCAGTGATGTTAACATTTGCTCTTCCTCTGCCATTCAACGTCAGCCACCCATCAGCTCCCATCCTGTGTTGGATCTCTTACAGGGATCTCAGGTACTGCGCCTCTACATGCTGTCTTCTGAACAGTGTAGAATGCCCGGGAACGCTGTTAACAGTATCATTATCTCAGTGCTTGAAAACTAAAAAGGATTTTTATTCATATTCAGAGTGAACGGAATACCAACAGAAGGACAAACTCATGTAAAGCAAGTAAGCACGCGCACTCTGCCAAAAAGACAGAGGCAGCTCTTAGGAAATGAAACTGTCTCCAGCCACACATTGCAATGCCTTAGGAAACACTCGCATGGAGTTACTTCACAGATTGCCTCACTCAAGGGCAAGTGGTCGGCACTCCAGTTTCCACACAGGCAAAAGGAGGCCCCAAAATCAATTACAAAGTGACCTCTCACTACTTGTTTTGCTGACATGAAGACACACTTGCTGGCACAAAGATATGGTTCACCCTGCAAGTCGAGTAAATGCTATTTCTGTATGTGTGCAGCTTGTCATTTGTCTCAAGAAATACCTTATAATCTTTTTGCAGTAGAAAGGTTTCCTGAAATATCTTTACTTTTCCATACCCAAATACCTTATCATGTCCAGGGGAAGGTGGCCATCCCAAAAGAGATTGCCTCCATGTGCAGGAGTTTTCCTGAGCTGAAATTCACAGCCTCAGCAGGCTGCAGACTGGTGTGCAGGTTGCCAGCAGCCCGTCTTTCAACTTTGCCTGTACTTGCAGCTATTTACACTTGAACTCCTTCTTATTGCCTTTTGTCTTCACACTTGCACTCCAGCTTCCACCATGCCAGTCTTCTTGGAGCCACAACTGAGCTTACTTGGTCAACACTGAGCTTCAGCAGGTATTCTGCTACTCTCTGACAGATCATGTGGATCCTCCGTGCAACAGACCTTCTGCTATAGTTGGTTTAGACATCCAGTTAAACTTTTACAGCTGATGCCCAAATTACAACCCATAACCCTTTCCTGCCAACCACTCATAAAACAGAGTGGATGCCATGGTAATTTGTAAGACAAAGCTGCAGGCATCACCCTAGCAATCTGGGCACCCCACCTATTTCTATAGTAGAGAGCTGAATTAACTCCTGTCTCACCCTGCCCAGTCTCCCAGTGGTTCCTATTTTAGCCATCTGACCAAGCCAAGTTTTGTTGTAAAGCTGCAGCAGAGAAAACCCACACCTTTTCAGTTGCAGCTAATCACAGCTCATACAGCTGATCACTGGAAAAACAGCGGAAACCCATCTGAATTGCTCATAGAATTAAGTCATTAGTTTCCATCCACTTGAGGAGTAAACTCAGAATTAGCTCCACAGAAAGCAATCTAATCCTGCTACAACTTTACATACTAAAAACCTTAGGAGCTCTTGGTACATGGTTGTGATGCATTTTACATTACCTGGGTGTAGATAAGGCCTTCATAATTACTTCACTGTAAACAACATAATGTTTTTTTCAGATGTTACTTCAACACTTCCATCACTATTCAGATTAATTCCTCTAATGACAAAAATGTAAAAGCTGAAAGATCAGCATCCATTCTCAAATCTTTGTACAATGATAGCCATTTCACAGTGGGAGCCATCAGCTTAAAAAAAATAATCCCTGCTACAACTCAACTTCCTTGCAAAATCCTTCCTACAAATTTCACTGCACAGATGGGGATTTCAGTCCTGTATGAAATCTTTTGTGAATAAGCCACAGATCAGTAACAGAAATACTCTCGAACCTCCAAACATACTTGTCCATCAGAAATGTGTCTTCATTTTCTTACAACAGCTGTAGAAAAACTGTAACTTTCCAGTTCAATACACAGTGTGTGCCAGTAGGTTTCCATAAACTTAAAGAATAAATTAGTTTGGATACACAAAGAATTTAGCCAACAGCAACAAATCACATGGCAAAGTTTCAGAAGTGCCTATTTCACAAAATAAAGGAAGTTTTAAAGATGTCTCTGTTTGACAGGTCTGTATAACTGCTCTTTTGTTGAACATGGCTAAAGTGTGAATTAGAGTTAAAATTGTAATAAAAAGAGACGTTTTCATAACAAACTGCCTGTGTTGCCATAAGTTTGCTTTGATGGGTTTCATAATCTTCTCTGTTTGCTTTCTGCACTGCTTAGACTAGCAAGATCTAATTCACAAGAATATTTCCAGAAAGGCTAATGAGTTAGCTCAGGTTATAAATGTTTGCAGAGTTGCTTCCACAGTAGAGTGCTGATTACAGAGGCAGCCAGTCCGTCTGCAAAAACTGTACCATGTGCCTTCAGTGCCTAACAGCCTACACTGACACTGAACAACCAGTAACACACAGAACAGTCTTGGCTGACTGCCTATAGACAGCTACAATGAACCTGTATCAAACACTCTCTGTGTATTTTGAAGCACACATTTTTGGAAGTCTTTATACAGTTATTTTGAGAGCATAGAAATAGGTGAAATTCATATGAGGGGGAAAGAACATTTTAGGCCATCACGGGTGGGCTAAGACCATGCTGGTGACCAATTGCAATGGCAGAGGTTGGTATGGCAAATCTCAGTCACATCCTGTCACTTGCCCATGCCCACAATACTTGCTGGAAATACTGCATTCATTATCTACCCATTTAGTCTAGAAACTCAAGTCAGAGCTTCCTTTACTTTTGAATTTTTCTGTGGTAAAGTTTGATCTTCTGGGGTGCTGAACTGCTCCTGCAAAAGTGTTGAATGTCCCAGAGCCCTCCAAGCCTCGCAAGACAGAGCAGATTGCTGTTTTGCGCTTCCCAGGAGGATATTGAACTGGGGAAAAGTGCTTTGAATGACAATGCAGAACTCTGCTGCGGGCAGGAACAGAAGTTTCTGCAACCAAGTATTAATTTTAGCTTGAAGCTAAAGGCTAAAGCACAGCCAAAGGATCCTCTGTCCTCAGAGAGGAAAACCATCACCCCCTACTTTGCTCCAGCCAGTCCAGACAGCTATCACACAGCATCAATAACCCTTGGTAACCTCAGGAGCTCTCTGGGTCCTTTCTTTGCTCCTGTGTCTTTCCTCAGAGCACAGAATATCTTACAAACAAGCGTTTGGTAGGCTCACAGAGAAAGGAGATACATACAAACATTATTGGTGCAATATACTCCTCCGTAGAAAACAGGACATAAGGATCTCACAGGTCCACTGATGAATGAGTACTGCCTGCTGAGTGTCCCTCTTATGCTGTGAGGGGTAAGAGAGAAGAGTTAACTCAAGATGTAACATCTGAGGAACTAGCTGTGCTGCGGAAGTTCCCAGGAAACGAATGCTGACCTTTGGTAGGAGGAAGCCTGGACTGCGGTGTAGTAGTTCATGATATCATAAATGCATTTCCTTGCATTTTTCCCAACATGCAAATAGTTTTTCTAGAATTTGCTGATGTCAAAGCTGGTCAAAGTCAAGTGAATCCTTGTGCTTGGAGTACAAACCTTTCTGGAGTGCTATAAAACCCCTGGATGGAGCTATGAGCAACCTTGTCTAGTGGGAGGTGTCCCTGCCCATGGCAGTGGGCTTGGAACTCGATGATCTTTAAGGTCCCTTCCAACCCAAACCGTTCCGTGTTTCTATGAAACCAAGTTAGGACACTGCTCTTTGTGAAGATCAGCTGCAGAAACTGGTCTACTATAGCCCTCATCAGTACCCACCACCTAAGACCTGTATGAGAAAGACCACTGACTGCACATGGTCAGCCATCAGCATTGTTAGGCCAAGGCAAATGGTCTAGTGCTAATTGTCCCTGCACTTAATGGAGTTATTTACTTCCTAGCAGGGTGGATTTCTCCATTCACAGTCAAGTATTTAACTACTGAAAAAGAGCAAGTATTTCTTTGCTTATAAGGATACTGGGCCAAACAATTAATGGAAGAGGTAACGCCTTGAGAAACTCCTATCTAGAGAAGGAATCTAAGGAGAAACCTCAGACTACACCAATGGAAAGAGAAACCTGGGGGAAACTGTGAGCTAAGCTTTTTAATAATAAATACCATATATGCGCAAATCAAAACTTTGTCCCCCAGAGCATGCTGCACCATCACTCCAACAAAATGCCTTCCACAGCTAAGTCAGATTCACATGCCCAAGGAACTGATAGAAACAACCAGAAAACTGCAGCCTCTGGCTGCCTCCCACTACCTCAAGTAAAATTAGTAATGTTGGACCTAATACAAAGTCCACACAAAATAGTTTTTCTATGCACTTCAATGGATGAGTCCTTCAATAGCAAGCATGGCGTGAAATGGATTCTGTCCCATGGGTAAACGAAGAAGGCAGTCAACCACTTCCACCCAAGAAGCTGCTGCAAAGAGAGGTGCACCACTACACTGCTATTATTTGTCCCCTGCATGGGAAAAGCAGCTCTGTGGACATGCTACAAGCTGTGCAGTGAAACACCTACGCAAAATCCTGCAGAGTAAGGCTGAAAGCATTCGCTGACTGAGAAAGAATCCCGGCTAACTGGAGACACATCACCAGGGCCTACCACAGGGATGCACCCTCAGTAAGACGTTTTGTTTATTCATGGTCTTGTTATTCTATCTGCTGAATGTTGTTTGAGACATGCACACTGCAAAGCAAGACAAACTAGTGCAGCAAGGTCACTGGGAGCCCTGCTGACATCAGATATCTTCAGTTTTTTGTAATTTGCAGGCATCAGCTGTGGTGTGCAGCAGAACTGCTGTGTGGGTTTGGGAGGCAGCACTATCTCTCTGTTGAGGTAACCTCCACCTTCCTCACATTGAGTCCTATGCACCAATGTGATGTAAATGCTGAATCAGTCAATAGCCTAAGGAAAATAATCTCCTACATGTAAAATAATTGCAGTGCAGGCCTTGGAGTATACATACTTTGCAATGGTGCAGTCAGGATTAAGTGCTGGCCTTAATAAACAAAATAGCTCCAAATTTATCTGTTTGTTCCATGTTGTAGATATTTCCATTCCAAAAAAAATGCTCTTGTGGCTTCAAGGAAAACCGGTTTCTAAATAAAAGCATCTTTGTCAGTAATTATCACAGCCACCCCAAGAAGTTCTCTGAAGCTGGAGTCATTAGTGTAACTGGGTAAAACAGGATAAGCCCTGTCCGTAACAGAACTGTTAATGCATAAAGGATAAGACTTAGTTTTGTCATCTGAAGACTACACTACTTACTACGGTTGGAAGTAGGTCAAGTTCCCTCAGGAAACAGCTATATGGTTCTCACAGAGAAGTAATCTGACACTCACACATCTCCAGCCTCATTTAAACATCAGTATGAGGCAAAGTCAAGGATGTCAGCTTAGTTTCTTGTTGCATTGAATGGACAAGGGCTGATGTTTGAAAGGAAAGGGTGTATTATTTTTAATCAGACACTCATGCAAATCACATTGTCAGTGAATCACATGCAGAGCTGTTTATTTTCCCAGCAGCCCACACAATACCCATAATGTGAGGAAAAAACAGAGCAGCTAGAGGATTGATCTTGCAAGGTGAAACGCACTGCAAGGCCACACAAGAGCTTAAATTTGTATTTAAAGGCCAAGAGCAACCCTCACCATTATTTTTTTCAATAGAAGCACTTGCTTACATACTTGGCTGACAATGAGATGAGACAGAGGATATAAGGAGAAACATCCCTGCATGGTAATAAGAATGATGACTAGCATGGAGTAGTAGCCACCAAAAATCCCTGCAAGAGATTTTCATGGATGGCTGTGTGTCAGGTGATCAAGTTCTGCTTCTCCAGTAGAAATGATGTAATCTACCAAAGTACATGCTCTGTCCTGAGCCATGTTTTTATTATGATTAATCTTTATTTTTTCAGTGCTTGCTTCTTTTTTGAGAAGAGGCAATGAGGATCCAAAATCATGTGAGGGAAGTTAGATGAATTTTGTAACTGTGATGTGTGTTTCATGAGAGGATTGACAACTAGGTCAAGTGAGCTCCCTGCCATAGATTATTCTTTTTACTTGCTGAGGGGAATAAAGGGATGTGGCCTCTATTCTCCGGTTTCAAAAGAAGGCAAAGCTCATCACTTTGCTTTCATATTTGACACAAAATTCATGTGATGCTTGTGGGAAAACACAGTCCTGTGAGAGAAACAAGAAGCATCTCCTTCTAAAGACTTGTTCAAATTTTAATTATTTGAGAACATCAGCATTGTACTCAGAAGAAAGTTACATGGGAGGCAGGTGAGCAGAGTAAAAGAGTCATTGCCTCAAATGACAGCTATGGCAGCAATTCTCACTTTCCCATAGCACTTTTCTAACCTGCCTTGCCCAACTTGTTTTGCTCTGTATGCCTTCTCTGTTCCTTTTTGAGAAATCCAGAGTTTTCTTTGACCATTCTGTCCCTGATACACTAGTTGTAGCTGTCACGAGGAGGCCACAAAACATTTACAGTCGAGGTCTTGCATCTTGCCCATTCAAACAGGGTGCTCCATTCCCTCTAGAGGAGAAAAGTCTCCACAGATGGCAGATGGAGTAAGCCGGTGTAGATCACAAGGACATGCACCTTTAATGTAGCCCATCCTACACATAAATTGATCTGAATATTTTCTGCAGAGCCTCAGCAACTAACTCAAACCAAAAGTGAGGACAAGGGAGCATCCCCATAGCACATGGTGGGGAGATACTACCTATCCTCCTCTGGGGATTTGTAAGTGCAGCCCTCCTCAAGGCACCTCGGGCTGGTGACTGCACCATGTCTCTGCAAGGGAGGAAAGCGTATTTGTTACCCAAGTCTAGCTCATTAAGTATAATTATTCCTGTTGTACAGCCCCATTATAGAAGATCCTCATGTTGAACCACAGGGATGTGCCAACACAAGAAAGGGGATTAATGTCGGAGTGCAGGTAGAGAGTTCCTGACTCTCACCCTATCCTTTCTTTTGTGTGAGGGCTGTTTTTGTCAAGAGACATCTGACAGAAAAAGGAAAAACAACCAAAACCCCAACAGGTTTCAAAATAGCTTGTACTGCCTGTCAAAGCCTTGGACATGTCCCCAAGTGCCCAGCCAAGAAACTCTCTTTAGCAGCTTTTGTTGGAAACAATTAACATTTCAACTTTATCTTTTCTCTTCTTTCAGACAGCTACAAAAAGATTGTCAGAAATAACAATACCAGCATTCATTTGGGCTGGCTCAGTCCTGCTCCATCTGAGCTGTCGCCAGCACATGCCTTTGCTGGGAAAGGGCAGCCTGTAAAGCTTAAGGAGTCTATTTCTCTTGAGTTTGGTATTCCTTGTGTCAGAAGGAAAATCCACCAGTAAGACTAAAGCAAGCCGGAGCAGGAGGAATGGAGCTGCATAGTCAATGCATAGCGACTAGGAAACAACCTAAATGGCTCATTAAGCCTGATTTCCACCTATAACTCATTTCCTTGTATTAATCCAAGATGTTTTCAGGTAGGTGTCAGTTCTGTCTGCAGCTAGCATACTACATTACAGGGAATCTGTACTACATCCAGGGAATCTGATGAATCAGTGAGACTGTTGTTCTTCAGCTAGGGTGAAGAAATGTGAAAAGAGCAGAAAACCAGAATGCCTAGCTCCATCCTTGACCTCATAAAGCTCCTGAAATGCGTGAATAGGGGAACTGTATTCATTTCACTCATTGGGAACAGAGTCTCTTCACTCTTGTGATAGTACTAATCAGGAATGTATCAATGATTTCAAGTGGGTTACTCCAGTGGGAGGGGGAGTTGGGATTCTGCTTTGTCTTTATGTTCGTCACATTATTTATGCCCCGAAGAAATGAACA
The DNA here is from genome assembly GCA_013400375.1 of Thinocorus orbignyianus. Taxonomy (NCBI): domain Eukaryota; kingdom Metazoa; phylum Chordata; class Aves; order Ciconiiformes; family Thinocoridae; genus Thinocorus; species Thinocorus orbignyianus. Next base: position 106,377 of record VXBW01004759.1, read on the forward strand.
GAGCATACAATCTGTTGTTAACCCTTGGTGTAAAATTAGGCCCACAAAGTCAACCACAGCTGGAAGATAAGTATCAGATTCTCACTAGGCCAGTATTACTGAGTAATAAATTAAAGCACAAAGAACTGTGACAGAATTCTTTTCCTAAAAGCCTGGAAACTTGAATCTATTATAACTGCAGGCTATGGCTCTTAAAAAACTTATGTGGTATTCAGAGTGCCACTGATACCCAGATAAACAATTAAAGTCTTTAGGGAGCTCTGTGAGTGTCTACTGTCATATAGATTTGCAAACGCTGGTGGAATTAATGCCTATTTTGCCTGCTGAAATAGAAGTCAAATTTGGTTTGCGTGCGTAAAAAAGCTAGCCTTTGTTCTGCCTAGCTTGGCTGTGGCGATAACTGTCAGGCTCATCTCCCTGAGCCACGTCCCTACCAGTGTAGATTGTCAGGGACAGCACCACGTTGTGCTTGTGACTTGTGTGCAACGTCATGTCTGCTGTGTTCTGATTTCCTAGTGTAGATTATGTTCTGTTACATCTTGCTCTTCTCATCATTTCAGGGTGACACTTAACAACTGCAGCACCCTGCAGTGAATAATAATGCTCTTAGTTACTGTACCAAGTGTCTAATTTCTGTCATCCATATCATTGCAACAGTTTGGCACGGTCTCACCATGGGAAGGAAATCGACACAAATCTGAGCTCTGGGGTCCAAAGATCTACCAAGCAGAACAAATGACAGAAGTGGGACTTTCCTCTAAGAACATCCTGCCATCAAACCACAAGAATTCAAATTTGGGGATAGAGAGGGTGAAAATTTCCAGCAGGAAAGAGGATATGAGAAAAGATTCCTGTCTCTAACACAGTGTAACCTCAGTAATCTGAGCACCTCATCATCCATTAGTTTAATGAAATTTAAATAGTGGTAGCTATTGCAGGCACATATTCTTCACAGATAGATAGATTTCGGTGCTCTTACCTGAAAATTAGTATTCTGAAAATGGGTTAAACCAACAGTTCTAAAACATGTGGACTGAACACAAACACAGCAGCAATAGCCACAAGAACAGCAGAGGCACCAGTTTCTTTAGTACTCAGCTAAGTCACTCTGATTAGCAAATTTCTATGCAACACAATGAGCTGCTCTGGAAGGCAAAGAAGCAGTCAGTACAGAAACTTGGATTAAAGTATGAGACTCACCCAGTGTCCTATGCCACTCAGGAGGCTGGCAGAGAGTTGTGCCAGAGCTGCATCTGCTCAGTGGACTTCCCTAAAGGAGGCATCAATATTGATGCTACTGTAAAAGCAGTAAGATCATGAAAAAGTACAGAAGTGTTGCCCTTGAGAGTAATGGTCGCAACCTTTGGGCCAGATGCATTAAATGAGAGTCTGGCAGCAGCTGTGGATGCAGCAAGATCCCAAAGCAGTGGACCTATTCTGGCAACGTGCAGTGGAGTAAGAAGAGTCATATCATATAAAGACCTGTGAGTATACATACTTATAACCGCTTGGATTGAAGCAAACAGGTTAAATTCACTCCTTTGGGAAAAAAAACAAAACAAAACAAAACAAACAAAAAAAAAGAATGCAGCCAACCTGTAGCAGGCAAAATCATTAGCATGTAAATAGATTTTAGTGCAGCAAAGACATCTACCGGAAGCTATTAAATAATGTTGAACACAGTAGAGTTATGCATAGCTCCCATTTACTTTACTGAACTAAAAGGACTCATTTGAAAGATTGCCTAATAGCTGAAATAGAATGAAAAGTTATATATCAAGAAAAAGAAGTGCTAAGCTTTGTTAAAAACAGTTACAATGCCAAATTTTATGGGAAGTGACATTGATGAGGAAACTTACTGAACGGCAGTACGAGTAGTCATTTTATATTACCAAAAGCCTGGTACTAGTAAACAGATAAAGACTTTGTGTCTCAGTTTCATATAGGTCTTAATAAATAGCTGTGATTTTGGTTTGACAGTCAAGTAAAAAAAAAAAAAAAAAAAAAAGTTACAGATCTGTCCAGTGGAATACAAGTGGTTTCAGTTCAACAAATAAGAAATAAAGCAACAAAAATGATCCTATCCAAGGCATTTAGCAAAATTCAATACAGATAAAAAGGCTTTTCTTGGGCCCCATCAACCACATCAGTGAGGCAGAACAACTCTCTCCAATTAATCAGTAACCCAGAAGGCAGGGAATTCACTTCTGGATATTCCCTGAATAATGTTTTGTATGATATTCAGAAGGGAAGGTGACAAGATGTGTATATAGAATTGCTCTCAATGTATCCTACCAGTGTTCCACTTTTCTATAAAATACTTAAATAATAAGAAACCAAAGGGAAAGAAAACTACTCTATAATTTCATGATAAACTGGATTCCTCCTGAGATGTCGGTTGCAGAATTCCATCTTAATTTCAAAGCACACTTTCTACAGAATGAAAAAAACATCTACGGAGGAGACTGGAAGTGAAACAGAAGTTTGAAGAAAGAGCCTGCAGTGCCAGAGGTGAGGACACCCTCTGAAACATGGGGGAAAATCGAGATTTGAATTCCAGGTTCCCATAATGCAGGCAAGCATGCTGACTGCTATCTGTTGAACAGAAAGAGGATCAACACCTCCCCTACTTCGTGAGTGCAGCCAGGAAAAAAAGTTGAGACTGAAAAATTTAATTTGAATCCATAAATAGAGTTTCCTGTGAAGCAAACAGATTTGCACCGGCACAAAACTGATTAGTCACACTGGAAAATGAGGCCTTCCATCTACTAAAGAGATTTTACAGCTGAGGTCAACATGCTCTTGGAGTCGTGCTGTTTCTCCATTCTCTCCTGATTGAATCTCCTGGGTTATACAATGGGAAGATTTGGCCTTTTGCTATTCTGTCTGACATTCACTGACTCTCTAGTTCAACAGCAAATACTTGGTCACCTCTGAGGACTCGTCTATCAGTCTGGAAGCACAATTATATAAACTCTCATACTTTATTGTGGAGGAGAATATAACCACAGGATGTAGTTTAGTGTCCTCTTGGGACATCCTTCAATATAGGACTCACTTAATAAACAGTGACATGATGGTATTTGTCAGGAGTAACATATTAAAAAGTAACAAATAATCATATTAAATGCATTGCTTTCCCTCACATTGAAAAAAATAATTGTAAGGATGTAAAGACTCCTTTCCATAGTACAAGTTTTGATTAGTCAAAGGATTAATGCCTACAGAGTCTTTTTTTACAGTATGGATACCACTTGATAGCCAGATATCAGCTGAATTCCTTGGAAAATTGGGCCCTCACTGATTTTGTTCAGCTTTTAGGTCTGAGTTCAAACTCAGAGGAGGTTCAGACATCAGGCTAATATAGCAAGATTTTGAATAGCAGTACCTGAGTATAGTAAAGTAGAAGGGAATTCCAGTCTGCATCTGAGACAAGGCTTGTTTCTACAGTATTCTTATCTCCTCTCCAAGCTACAGTTTTATTAAATACAAGTCTGAATCTGGAGCATCATCCTCATACTCTTCATGCTGTCTCTGGTAAATAAGCACCATTTCCTGTAATGAGCAGAACAGAGACGCAATTGCTATCCACATGTAAACCAGTATATCATCAGCATGTGGTTGGGACTTCCAAAGTCCCAACCTTCCCTGTCCTCCTTTTACTTTTTTCTTCCTTTAACTTCTTCAGTCACTATTTTAACCTATTTACTTTCTTGCCCTCCAAAGAACCCTGTAACATCCAATTCCACAATGTAATTATGTGCAGTGTGAAAAAGAACTTCTTTTGTGCGTTAAAAACCACTTGCCCAAAAGCTATTTTTCTCTTTGGCAGTATTTCATGCTTTCAGAATGGGATTTCATCTGTCACTTTTCTATCTGGTCACTCAGTCTTTGCCATGGTTCTTTACAATAAGGTTCCTTCTCAGCAAAATCTGAACACCTTTGTATTCTTTTCCAAATTTGTCATCTCACTGTTCACGCTCCTTTCAGATCATATAAGAATTGCGAATAGCTTAGACTTCATCACAGACCCTGCAGAATTCTGTTGTGACTTCCACTTCCATCGAGAGAAGTAGTCTTTTTTAATTCCTGTATTTTAATCAATCATTTAGTCCTGAAAGGACTTCTCTTTTTTTTTTTTGTTGGTTTCTTTTCCTTGACATGGCATTTTAAGAACTTTTGAAAGTTCCACTTCTTTTGAAACTCCACTTCTTTTTGAAAATCCACATATTCAGTGTTATGGGCTTGCTTACTCCAAAGAACCCTAATGACTCATAAACCATGGCTTTCCTTTATAAAAGTGGCACTGACTCTTCTCATATATTCTATGTCCTCCTGATCATGTGCTTCATTATACTACCTACTTGGTTCAGAACTGAAGTTACATTTACTGGTTTATCATTGCCTAGATTCTCCCTGGTAACTCTATTTAAAAGTTAGTGCCATATTCAGGTAGCCTCCAACCACCTGACACAGAGTGAGTGTAAGATTACAGGCTCTAGGCAGTATGACAATTCCATACCCAAGCATCTACAAAATACAATACAATACGGTCTAATCCTAGTGGTTACCAGCCTTCAGCTTGTTATTTTATTATTCTACTCTGCACTGTTTATCACCTCTAATGTGATAGTCAGGATTAAGCTGAAAAGACTCAGGATTTTCAATGTAAAAGTCTACAAGTTCAGCCACAAGTGTTGAGCTCAACAGGAGTAGTGAAAGCATACACTTCTAGCATAACTCTAGGCAACTGACTTAAAAGCTCTGTCCATGAGCTTCCTATTTATTAAAGGGGATAATAACAGTTCCTTGTTCACACTGCTGCTCAACTTAGATCATCCAGTGTGGAGATGTCTACAAAAATGCTTTGAGAGTAATAAGATACAACCCTTGGTGAAGCTATCTTAGCCATTCGATAACACCAGACATAAGTAATTCCAGTAAAGCAACACTATTACATCAGCCAAAGGTGACCCATCATCCCTTTTCTTGGCTGGAACAGGCCAGGACTATTGGGACTGTCCTGGTCTCCTGTCAAAAGTCTTTTTTGGATGTTATTTCATCCTGGATTTTTGCCCGATGGGATTTTTTCCCGTCTCCGTCCCAAGTCAGGGCCCTGGAAAAAAGCCTAAAGCAATTACACTGAAATCTTTTCATCCTGTTCACAGCTCAGTCTGCATTTAGCAGAAAGCTTCCACCTATTGGGAAAGCTTGGATTTACTGTGGAATTTAGGGACCTGACACCTTTAGCTCAGGAAGGAGCCTCTGTGCGAGGCAGAAGGTCTCTCACTGGACACTTACACCCACTACAGTCCACACAGAGTCTTCTATTTACACAAAGTTGGTGACTATGAAGGACCTTAATTTATTTCCTTAAGCATTTTTTGCAGGGAGAGTTTACTGTAGCAGCAGTGTGACCCCTGTGCGTTGTGAATATCCATCCAGAGCTAGCTGCCTGGATGCCTACAACTGCTGCAGTCATACCACTAGCATCCTATAGATGCTGTAACTCCGAGTGAGAACAATACACATTTTCTATTGTCTGTGTAGAAGCCAGCCTGAATTTGGCACAGTTGGAGCATACTGAGCTAAAACTGGTCTTAAAAGCATATAGAAGAATAACTGGGCTTAGTCTTTTGAAAAAGAAACATTTTAAAAACCTTTTGATTTCAACTGCAATCAGCAGGTATGCTTTGAGAACGGCACAGCCCATGTGACATAGCAGAGCTGAGCTCTAGAGTTGCTGACAAAAGCCTTCCAAAAGGCAAACCTGGAGAAAAACAGACTTCAGCCTGTGTTTACAAATGGGAGGGAGTACACATGAATGTGCAAAACATCAGCAAACCATGCATCAAAAGGGAGGCACCTGAAAGTGTGGGAAACATAGTTCCTACTGACTACAAGGTAAGTTGCCAACTGTTGGGTCTAAATGACTTTCAAAAGTAGCGTCATGTGTTTGCAGCCAGACTTGCCAAACTTGTACATACCCCTGTGGGCTAAGCAGGTTTTTACTTAATTAGTTGCCTATTTCCATAAAAACACAGATGCTGCAATAAAGCAAAACAAGAAGGTCATTAGCCTGGAGAGGGGCATGCAGTTGCTTCAAAACATTCATCAGTGGAGCCTGAAGGGACACGGCAGGGTTGACACCAGTGAACTGGCTGTAGGGACACTGTAAGAGTGAGCATGGCAGTCGGAGCACAGAGCAGTACCTGCTTTCGTTGCAACAATCCCAGCAACATCCACGCTCATTGCAATAGCTGGGGCACAGGGGTGGTGGCCACGAGAAGTGGAGACATACCTGAGACAGGTATAGGTCACTCAAATATGAACATGGCCAAAGACATGTATCAACCTGGCAGGTCTTTACAACCTTCAAATTTTTCAGGTGCATTTCCACAGACTCCTTCAGGCTTACCTACATTAAGGGGTGAAAAGGAATAGGAGAAAATCCACAGAGCAGTTGAAAAAGAGAAGATAATCAAATGCACACCAGCCTGAACTCCGGACCTTTCCAGTATCAAGTGCGCCAACAGGTTTTTCCCCAGCACACTAGTATTTCTTTTGCCGCTAGAAGGAATGCAGCAGAAAGAATAACTGTTTTGTTTGCTGAGGAAACCCAGAGGCCAAGAATACCCATGCAATTAGTGCTGTGCTGGGACTGTTGTTTACTAGAGATGGTAGGAAAGAAATTTAAGGAATTTCCAAGAGACATAAACAGGCAGGGGCAGATCCATGCCCTTCTCAAGATCCAACAGCAGAGACACAGGGTCCTACTAGCTGCATGGGGAATTGGTCCTTTTTTCTCTGTGGCCTAAAGCATGACCACCATCAAATTTGTTGTGTTTCCCAGGGTGATGTGAGAATGCAAGAGCACAGTAAGACCATGTGTGTTTGAGATTCCTAAACAAATCTGTGTTCTTTTGTGCCAAGCAAAAACTAGCAAAGGGTGGTCCCCATTCCCACATTGTAAAACAAGAATAAAGCACTACTATGCCTATTTTCTTACATCTGAGCTTGATTCTGATCTTTGTCTTTCTGAAAACCATCAGCTCTATCCACATGCTGAGCCAACATTAATCGGGACAATTTTCTACCAAGCAACGCTAAATTTTTATGACCCAGACATAAGTGCAAGTTGCTAAAGCAGAGTCACATGGATAGTTCTGAAACTATGGCTATTTATTAACAGTCTTGAGAGCTAAAGCATGCCATTTTTAAAGCACCTTAAAGCCAAGGGGGAAAAGAAAGGCAAAGGTCTCAACATAGCAATTCCTCTTTTAACTAATACTATTCTTGCTTTCCCCACTTGCACACAATAGCTCACTTCTTAATCTGACCTCTCTTTGTGCTCTCCTAGCTATCTGCCCTCTCTTTAGTTCCTGTCTTTTCACTTTCTCTTCCCAGTAGACTCCCAAGGTATACTATAAAAGCAGCAGACAGAGGACATCCTCCAGGTGGGCTGTCAGCACACAGAGCAGATGGAGAGACCCCTATCCAGTGGCGCCTGGACAGACATTCTCAGTGATGGAATGGTCCTGAGAAGCACTTGCCCCCACAGCCCCATGGAGCAGCTCTAGGGCTGGCCACTGAGCCCAGCCTGGTGCCCCTGCTACTTGTGGCAAGCACCTCAGAGCCACCTTCACACCCTGCAGGCAGGTCTTTCGGTCATGCAGGAGTCCAACCACAAATAAACACAGGACAGCAGTGGATGTAAACCCCTTGGCTTAGAGGACATGAGATTCCCTTCCCCGGGGCAGGCTAGGGAGGAAGAGAGAACAATGTGCCAATCACAAGGTTCAGGGATTTCTTTGGGCTTTTATGAAATATCTGGCATTTTTCAAAAGCCTCCCTGGGATCTCCCTTTCCTGCTGCTTGCCCACGGAGATGCTGTTATGCGATTGTGTCTACTGTCACCCTCCTGTTCCCGCTGCTCTGGAAGTACAGTGCTGTGCAAGAATGCCTGAGGAAGCAGCTGGCAGCATTGCAGTAATTCCTTGGCTCCCTGAATCCTCCCCTCCACAGAAAAAAAACAACCTGCAGGGTATACAGACCTACTCTTCTGTTACCTGAGCAGACAGCAAGTTTATTCTGTACTTGGTGAATTTGATGCGAAGAGGAAGGTGGGCGAAAAGTATTTCGAGTCCACTTCTCATCTTTCACCAGCGGAAATCAAGAATAACAGAGGCCAAGGAAATAACAGCTACTACTCCTACCTCATGCTGTGTGGCACAGTTTAGAGCCCTCTTCCTTGCAGCATTTAGTTACACACTGTCAAGCTCTTGCATGTCACCAGGGTCTTTTCATCTTCTTTATAGCCCTATGGCTGCCTATGTTATACATGACAGCAAATCGCAATTTCGCATGCTGTATCAGCTACGTTTTGCTTTCTAAAGCCTTCTCTTGTTCTGTCTAACAAACTCTACTCTGTTCCTACCCCTCAGGAAAGGCATTTTTCTCTTGTGCAACAAGAGGAGCTCCACTTTTACATGAACTGTCTACACTATATCTGCACCTGTTTAATTAAATCAGCAGAAATAAGTTTGTTTTTTTTTAATTTCTGCAAAAAANCAGGCCTAAAGTGCCTGAAACTGAAAAAAAAAAAAATGGAAAAAAAAAAAAAAAAAAAAAAAGAAGAAGAATATATTGTCAGGAAAAGCAATAGTTATTCTGTTATTCCATCAGTGCTTTTTTAAGAAAAAGTGAATTCAAAGCTATCCACAGCCAGATGAAAGTCAAAAGTATGTGGCGGGTTCTTCAACAATAACATACATTTTCCACAATTTAGTGTATATTTCTGTGAAATTTGTTTTCAGCTGAGAACCAATTTCACTGGTAAAAACCCTCCTCCTTTTCTTTAAAAGACCTAATTATTTATCAACCCTGAGCAATATTCCTATTTCAGTCTAGGATGGATTATTTTTGTTTAGTTTAAATTCTGTTCCTTATTACTTTCAATTAAATTAGTAAAGCCAATTTAAAATTAAATTAGTGTGTCAGAAATTGTATCAGTTCAAAGTAAACGGCACCTGCTTCTCTCTCTTTTTTTTTTT
>VXBW01004759.1:115462-129405 GCA_013400375.1 Thinocorus orbignyianus
TTGGTATTAAAACTAATGAAGTCAAGTGTTTCTAAATTTTCATATACACAGGTTGTGGAATACATAAGCCCAAGTATGTGCATGGAATGATATCACTCCACATTTACAGTCCACATTTACATGTGCATAAACAGATGCTTACACCTGGATAAAAGCACTTAAATTCCTGTACTGCCAGCAAAGAGATTTATTGTCCTGGAAGGTCAATATGGCTTGTATGACAATTAATTCCTGTGCCAAAGGTTATTTCTGCAGGAAAAAGGGCATTTCTGAGACAATACTGGAACAGATACTATTACTGAGGTAAGATTTTGAGACTTCTGATTAACACCTGTTTTGACTGCTGAAATAAATGGGTAGACGTGGTGCTCAGCAACATGCTGCAGTGGAGGTTTTATCAGTGTTAGTTTGAGGGTTGTACTCAATAATCTGAAAGGTGTCTTCTAACCTAGACAATTCTATTTTATTATTTTATTCAGGCTGCTTCTTCCCACCATCTACATGAAAGCTTTGCATTGCCCTTTACTGGGTTTGGAGACAAAGCAATAGTTTGTTTTTCTAAGAGTGCAAGATTTGTGCGGTTACGTTGTCTGTGTGCTCTCTCCTAGATGAGTAACTTGCAAACCTTGTGACCAGTGAAAACTAAGTTGAACACAACAGAGCTCTCACAATTATAGAGTCTCTAGCTTTCATGAAAATAGGTGATTTGATTTCCACAATGGTACAGCTGTCCCGTAACTGCAGTTTGCTTCCACTCTCATTACAGTTATTCACTTGCTTGCAACTGCTTTCTGGGGAAGGAGTCGGGCAGGAAAAGGAAAGGGGGGAGCACAAATTGAAGGCAGTAGGCTAGAAAGTAAAGGGTGCAGCTAGTAATCAAAAATGTGTTTAGTCCATGGCTTCCATCCACTTTACATCTGTGATGTCCCCTGACAGGCCTGACATTGCACACAAGGGGATCACTGGGACAGGAGATACACAAACAGATGCAGCAATGTGTTAACAAAGGGGTGGATGAAGGAACAAGAGATTAAAAAAACCTCTTACTTGTTGGCATTTAAAAATACTGCTCCCAATAAATTTAAATGTTTTATATGAGGTAAACTTGGTTGGACACATGTAGCTCACTTTAACGCTTCAACTGGATCTGGATTCAGACACTTGTGTCACTCAGAACCAGACATTTAATGCAAGTCTGTACAACAAAGCCATATTTTACTAACCTGTATGGTGATTTGGCTTCCCTGAATTGCAATGCCTTTCGAATGCCCACTATGCAACCATAAATGCTTTTTCATTGATAAAACAAGAGATTATCTAGATTTATTGCTTCTGGAAAAGAGGCAAAATTAACACCCATATTTTTAAAAAATGGAGCACATCACATTTGTTCCAGCCAAAACTATAACTGCTCATCAGGGCACAGCCACACGTTTGCAGAAGCAGAAGTAGATATTACAAGAAGTAGACACTACTTTTTTTTGTTTGCATCATTAACTTTGTTATCTTCTAAATGCAGGCACCAAGGTTTGGAAAAAAAGAAAAGGAGGGGGGGATATTAGGTGATTGGAGTAAAGTAAGTAAACAGTATTGTTCAGACTTGTATTGTTCTTTTTCCTCTATGTTTCAGTCCTACTTTTACGGCTGGTAGTCTACTGACATTCTTGCATAAGCACTCATGGGTCAGACATAAAAAGTCATTGTGCCACGAATTCAAGGTGCAGAGCTACAGATCAAGAAATAATTTATCACCATACAAGCAATACATACCATCAGGACTCTGGCATGCCTTTCCCCAAGTTCATATTGCCAAACAAATTGTCTGGGTCCCTACTGTACCAGAGTGCCCAAAGAGAAACACAGGTACATAAAAACAAACCACACCTCACATATCAGTCTTAGATCAAATCATTCCTATGCTGCAGCCTTTTTATGGAAGTTCAAAACAGTCCTTGCAAGCACCTACTGTGGTGCAGCCGACAGCACCTACCTTCTAGATATTTTGTTCTTGATATCATTTGAGAGAGAGGTGGGCATCCAGAGGTACCCTCCTGTCTCCATTTCAGCTTTCTGAGCATCCTGCTTCTCCTAAAGCATGAACTGTTTTGAAAAATGCCAAGTGCACTCAGTTTCCATCTGCATCAACAACCTGCTCAGCACCTGGCAACATCCAGTCCCAAAGCTCATTTCTGACTAGTCTTGGCAAGTTTGCATCTAAACTTTGCAACCAAGGCCTAGATATACGTTAAATTATTGTTCCTCCTTCATGGTACAAACTTCAAGTGAAATCTGAGTTGAGAAAAAACCTTGTTGCAGAATCAGTTTCTGACAGTTTATAGTTGAAAGAACTGAGAAGCACATTTTGAAATTGCTGCTTATGTAACAAGAGCCTGAGAACCGCACTAATATTTAATTGAGGGAAAAGTAACTGAAGGAGAATTGCTTGGAGATCTGCCAGAAGGATTTTAACAGCTGGAAGTTGAAAAGTGATTAATTTTGACAGCAATAAATGCTCTGTGTTCCTAAGTAATTATGTTTAGATTTCTGAGCTGTTTGAATTCTTTTCTGTGTATTATTAACATTTTATTATCCAGATAGGGAATTTGGACTATCTTTTTTTAGAAAATGTATGAAAACTCACTTTTTCCCTAGTAGGTATCCACTGATCTTGGGAAAAGAAAAGTGAATGCATCCTGAAATGAATAACTCAAAAGAATGGGTTTCAGTAAAAAGTGACTACACTTACCCCATCTCTTGAGGGAAGACAAGGGACGACTGCCTGAGCAAGCCCAAGAAAAGAGAGAGAAAGATGGGATCAGAAGGCTCAGGCAGGCAGTAGCTCTAAGAGGCTGTAATCTGCCTGCTAACCAGTTTGTTAGGTTTCCTGAGGTACAACTGCTACCAAAGCCATAACAGTTACAGAACACAGTCTCTCTTGAATAGGTACAGCCATAACACTGACTACATCAAGAGAAAGGGCAAGGGCAGTAAGCGTAAGCTAAAACCATTTCTTGAGATTACCAACATAATCAAACACCAGCATTGGAGTGGTCAAAGTGAGGTGCATTGGCTGGACTTCATCGCTTTCTGATGTATCTTGAAGATCCGATGGGAACAAGCTATGGGAAATAAGAGGACTAAACAGCTAGGCTTGGGAGTTAGCAGCTGAGGACAAGGCATCCTCAACCACGAAAAGAGCCTACAGAGATCAGTGTGTGGAAGATGCAGTATGGTCCAAGCTATACAGAGCATTTAACCAGAGAGCAGAGCCTCCCTGGACACTCTTTGCCTTAAGCACAATCCAGTACAGATCTCCAGCCATCCAGGAAGGGTGATCTGCCCTTTTACTTGCAGATACAAAGGTGAAGGTATTTCAGCTCTCTCATTGTAGTTTACTATCCTCTGAAGCACACCCTTGAAAAAGCTAAGGTACCATTGATACAAACAAGTGGAAGATGTGACCAAAACCAGCTCTGACCTTCTGACTGTGTCTGAAAATGTATCCAGGTAGCTCAGAAGAAACAGACAAAACAAGAACCTCCCTTAGTAAAGAACAATTTTTTCTCACAAGTGGTCATGGCCACAAGAAGATGAAGACTCTCCATGATTAACAGAGAATGAAGACTGTATGCTGCAACAGCCAGCTCTGAGGGACTGCCAGTTCTGGCACAGAAACCTCTGAGGAGCTCATGATGAAACACAATCTTCTGAACATGCATGTATTGCCCACATGAGACAAAAGCAGCAGGCTCAGTTTGCAGAAGATTTCACAGTGCACACCCTGTACTGACAAGGCAAATACCAAGTTCTGTGTCTGCCTTCAGTGGAGGCTCACCTCCCCTCCTGTGAGACCGAACAGAGCGAGTAGCAGTGCAGCCCCCTCTGCAAGCCCCCTGTGCAGGCTGGGGGCACCAGCTAACAGAGCAAGAGGCGCAGGATGCCACACTGGTGTAGCAAATCCACTGACAGGCACATACCAGCCATTAGATAAACACATATGTGATCTCAGTGTGGAGGGGGAGAATATTTCAACAAACCCTCCTCTCTCTGCTGCAGATCACCCAGCCCATACAATGCTTGATGGAGTCTGGTTTGTTGCCATGCATTTTTTTCCTAGCATAGGAGATTTCCAGGTTTGTATATGATCTCCTGGCTTTCTACCTCATTATATGAGGCATTTAAAATATTTGCCAAGCCCTTGGCATAGCTTTTGCAACAAAGAACTGGTAAAACAAGGAGAAAAATGCAGTTGCAGGACAGCAGTTACATTTAGGAGGTGGCACGTGGGAATTCTCCTGTGCGCCTTTGATCCAGACGTTTGGTATTTACACTGGTCTTTTTTAAAGCCAGTGATTAACTTAGACTAGATACTCAGCTTTCAAATGGATTCACTTAAGGAAAATGATTGAGCTTACAGGCTCTTTTGTAGAATAGGCTGTAATTGGGTGTGTTTCCTATACCAATGATGCAAGAGGAGGATCACCCTCACCTTTCTCCTCCTACCTGGTCCCGGGCTTCAAGATAACAGTACAAAGAAAGGAGGGCAGGGTGAAGCAGAGAAGGAAAGGCTAGGTAAAGCATGGGATTTGTTGGGCCACCCTTTATTTTCTGGTTGGGTTTGTTGAAATCAGGCAGAGTTCTAACACTACACCTATCATCAGTTTTTACCTTCATGCGAAAAAATGCATGGTCCCTGTCAGCTACTAGAGGCCACTCACAGCAGAGTGAAATGCAAACTAGAGCATCAGGCCCAGATGTGAAAAGCCCAACTCTCCGATGGCTTCAGCATTGAATCAAAAGGCTTCTTGGGTGAATCTTCTGCCTGTTCCAGTGTCAAAATAAAACTTTGCTCAAATGAGACATCTGAGAAACTGCCAAGAACGAATGGACATTTCCTCCTCTGTAACCTCTCAGGGTTTTATTTCAGGAAGGGCTGAGCAGGGGCTTGGCATTTATCCCCAGGAAGCATCAACCCTTCCTGCTCACCACATCCCTGATGTTAAGTAGCTGCAACTGCAAAATAAGGCAGTATGACTGCCGTCCCTTGTGTCACTTCCACTCAGCCATGCATTTAGCTGTTTGCTTTATATGCATGGAATATCTCATTTAATATTTCACTAAATTACTTCAATCTTAGAAAAAGAGAGCTTCAAGAAGAAGGTTAAAATAAGCATCACATGATATTAAGTGTTTTTGATGTTTAACGTCATGGCATGTATAACAGCACTGTGCAAATTGGATTAGATTCAGATACAATCTCCTTTAGACCAAACTAGTGCATGTTTATTAAGCCTCCATCTAGTCAGTATAAAAGTGCAAATTTCTTCAAAAATGGCTTGTGTCCACCCTTAAGCTCATTCTGTCATCAGTCATTTCTATCAGGTGACATAGCAGAGAGTTAGTAAAAAGAATGAACAACTGTTAAAGTGGAAAACCCTGTCAAACTCTCTGGTTGAAGCCCCCCTTTTAAAAACTTTGTTTTCCCTGCATACTTAGGGGATCACAGCCACAAAGAGGGATGATTCTGGGTCTCCCACCTGGGCAAAATGCACTGGGAAATTATTTAGGCATGCCCCATTTTGCCCAGACAACTGCAACTATTTTCTGTGGCTTCAGGATCAAACTGGAATGATTCTTAGCCATGACACAGTAAAAAAAAAACCAGAACCACAGTTCTGACATTTTTGGTTTACATTGATAAAATGCAGCCCATCTCTAGGAACACTTCCTCTCTTTCTCATTGTTACACTGGGCTTTGTTGTGACCCTCTCTTTATCAGTCATAAGCAAGCTACTTTGACAGCCACTGCAAAATGCAATGCAGAAATTTGAAGAATTCTGCAGAATTTCCCCTGAAGAAAGTGCAGAGAGCCAGGATTTGTTAGCGCATTAAATGGAATTTCAGTGCTTCCCTCACTGTCCTACTGCTAGCTAGTTGAAAAGGTAGCTCAAGTGCTAGTTATGGCAAGTGCAAATTTTGACATGGCCTTCAACAGGACCAAAATCTCAGGTAGGCTGCAAACACAAATGCTGCGGCACATTACATACTTGTTCTTCTCACTGGAAAACTGAGAACACTTCATACCTAATAAGAGCAAAACATCTGTGATATGTCTCACTTTTAACAAGACTCATGTGTCTGTGTATCATGTATCTCATGTAAACCTGTGGTCAGTTTGGCCCTTGCTCTCACCCCTCCTTGGCTGTACAGAGTCAGCATCCATTCACATGAGTTTAATGACAATGTGCATTTGTAGTGAACCCCAATAATATGTAAAATAGGCTATCACTGCGAGTCCTTCACCTTTTTTCTAATGTTTTCTCTCAAGATACAGCAGCGTCTCCAGTGCCCCTCACACGTTGCAAATCCGTTCCATCTTTATTTCTGCAGAGATGTTGTGGTTTTCTCCATGGAGGCAGTTAATAAAATTTATTGTTAGCTGCAAACTCTGCAAAATCCAGTCCCTGGAAGATAAGCCAATGTAATATGCTGGCTTCGAAGCTGGCAGGATTATTTAGTGGGATTTCTGCCCATAAGGGAGCCAAATGCCAGGTCATGCAGGGTTAGCAAAGGCAAGTTATTTGCTTTGTATTGAGAAACAAGGGTGACTTTAACTGAGATCTCTTTTAGTCTTTGGATCTCCCAAGGTGAGGATGGGGTTAAAAGAAAGGATTTCCTAAATCCGACTCTGTTCCAAAAAGGTTAGGGATAAAACTAGCAGCAATTATATACTGTTATTAAAATAGCACCTAGGGGTGCATGCCAAGAACCTCACTAAACACAGAGAGATGATTCCTGCACCAAAGAATTTTCAATATGAACAGACAAGACAAAGGCAGTACTGTTGTTCTCATTTTGCAAACACTGAACCAAGACACAGAGACTAAGTCACCAAGGCACAGAGATTAGGTCAGTTGCCAAGGTCATATGAGGGATCTGTGCTACAGCCAGGACTTCTGAGTCTATTTGTATGACTCAGTCATAGCCCTGTGCTTCATAAGAGCAATGACCTTACTCATCCTGAGTTTCCAGGACAGTATTGGTCCAGTTTTGATTTTCAGAACTAAAAGTCAAAAAATTTTAGCTCAGAATCCTAGTGCACCCAAACACCCCAGCAAAACAAGTTTGAATGCGAGAAGAGCATGTTTCTGTAAACCAAGACACATTCTGTGTAAGCCTACATGTTGAAGAGGCTCTTATATGGTCAGACCTATGTTGCCATCCTGCCCACTGATACACGCAAGCACAATCCCAGCAACAGGCCATCTAATTCCTTGTCTGCTGCGTGAAAACACCCATTTTCTATTAGATGTAAGTAGTGGGAAGGAATCCTACCTAACCACAGCCTTAAGTACTGGGTCTGGCTAAAAATTTGTGAAGTGATTTATTTAACCAATTTTCTAAAGATTATTTTAATGAATGTGTTACTTTAAACCAAAACCAAAATCTAATCTCTATACACAACATCCAAACATCCAAATTAATTAAGTGGATATTTCAAAGGCCAAAATGCTGGTATTTCATTCTCACTTACTTTCAAGGACGTTAGACACTTCATGACTCTTTGTGCCCCTACAAAACTTTAAATTTTCTGGGTCTTACAGCTAGAATGCTGTACTTCAACAATCTCCAATTACTGAGAACTTCTTCACTTCCAAAACTCAAACTGCAATATTTTATGTGCATGCTACAGTAAAACATTTCTGTTGTTCTGAAACCACGTTGCTTATCTCTTCTGGCCAATACTGTCTTCTTCCTTAAGAATTTTATAGGAAATGAATAGGGAAAAGAGCAACATCTCTCTTTTCCCAACCAGCATTTCTTACTTAAGAAGCAAAACAAGCCCTAGCAATTTTATCTAAAACAGGCTTGATAATTCAGAAGAGTAATTTCTGATGAGACTCGTGTGTCTTGTTGACATGTCATTTGTTACTATAAAGAAGGCAAAACAATTCATATTACCATATTTTGTAAACATTATTGCAGGATAATCTTTGGTTCACCACTTTGATTCACCTGCTTCACCACTATCTTTTTACTGAGAGGTCAAACTTACTGGTTAGGTTATTTCCCATTAAAACTGATAGCTATATTCTGATTATTCAAGCTAGCAAAATTAGCAAAAGATTCCTGCTTTTCTTCTGGCACTCAGCCATGCCTATAGATAAAGTTACACTACCCTTGTCAAGGATTGTGTGCCTCTAGTTCATGGAAACATTCCCTGGAAAGCACTTATTTCTGCAAGAGATTTTGCCCATTGAAAGCAAATGTGAGATTTCAACAGATCCTAGTGATCTAGGAGCTGAATCTCTTTTGCCCCTAGTTTGGTGCTGAATTCACCTCTGAAATTCTGTAGAAAGATTAAAATAGGAAGGAGGAAATTATTTCTAGAAGTATCCTGTCGCTGCTAAAGATATAGTGGGCCAGATTCATGTCTCACTTGAAAAAACACCAAACCCATAATTAAGTAATCATGTATTTCTCCTACAGATCAACACATAGATCAGTGATTTCCAACATGACTGAGAAGGAATCTGCAGGGAAGTCCAGCTTACAAACAGAAAGGCTTAAGTCCAACTCACCAACACAATAATGGCAGTACTGACATCTTCAAAGACAATCTCAAAGAAATACCCAGAGTGCTCTGGTTTTCTCACTAGGTAATTCTGGCTTTACAGATAGCATCAAACTACTACACAGCTAATTCTGCTTTAAAAATACAGCATCTCTTCCTTGATTCATGTAGAAGTTCAATAAAAACTTACGGGTTGTATTCACTTTGAGGAATGCTAACAGAATACTTAGTTTTGAATTAGAATATCAGATAAGCTAGTCCATATTGACAAATTAATTATTTCTATCATTCATTCATTCATTGCTTTTTTTTTTTTTCTTTTAATCAAAAACTCATTAAGTCAGTGGGTGAGCTGTTCTGAGGAGGAATAATCAAAAGATAATCACACAAGACTTGAATAATTTTATCACAGCTCATCCACTTTAGGCTTCTCTACTGATCTAAAGGATGAGATTTGAACTTCATTACGAACTGATTATAAAAATACTTCAGATGGATGGGAAAGTAATTTGAAGAAATTTTAGCCTGCTAATGAGTTCCCTTTGAAGCTTGTGAGCTGGTTGCTGGTAAAATTTGTGAACAATTATTGCTTGCCTACAAGGAACTAGGACATTGAAGAAGCTCTTGGATTTTATTAATTAAATTAATTTCTAAGCAGAGAATGAAGGACACTGCCATACAACTCTCTCTTTCATCACATTAAATATGCCTTCCACTCATATGCCAGATAACTGAAAGTTTCTAAGGAGCCCATCACTGAGCTTGAGACTGTGTCCATTTTAATTCAAGCCTTTGGTGTAATGAAAGAGATGGTTTTCCTCCTACATCCATTACATAACTTATATCTTTGATACTCAATGCAACTTCAGCATTCCTTTGAGAAGCGGCTCAGGCAACATGTGCTCACTCTACTCTTTCAGAAGAGCTGTGTCATTGCAGATTGTATTACCAGAGCTATTCAACTGCTGTAGAAAACAAAAAACCCTGACCTGGTAGGTGGTGCATCACAATCACTATGAAGCAATGGCTACATATCATATGTGCAGCATCAGATTCATTACCATTACTACCTTCTCGCTTAATATGCCTCATACACTTCATGCTCCCAAAGCAGGTATGGCTGTGCGAGTATGTCAGAGGAATCGCCTCTGCAATGGCAAACGGGCACCATTACTGGCAGTCCTGTTTGAGTCTATCCTAAGACCATGATCTGCATTGCTGTTGCAAGACAGAAAAGTTTTTGCAATATGTGAACACACACTGACCTACCCCTCTCGGGGTACTCTCATTAAGATCTGCAGGTAAGGACAGAGGAGGCCCACAATAATAATCCAACTTCCCCTGCATCTCAGTACCCTCAGTACCTACCCTGTAGGAACTGCAAACTGTAGGACCGTTCTTGGACATGCCTCCTGTGTCAGAACATAGCAGAAACCTCAAGGTCTGAGACTAACATGTAACAGCCCTGTGCTCAGATCAGTGTAGTGCAGGTTGAGTTCAGCTTAGCGCTCAGTACCTACAAGAAAATGAATCTCCAAGCACCTCCAAACTTTGGAATGGCCTGAGTTTGGAAAATTGCATGTTTCACGTATCTATAATTGTAAAAGAAACTATTCAGTACCTGAGTTTAAAGACACATTCCAGTGTGTCACACTAAGCCTCTAACAGCCCTCGGGAGGCTGCCTCAGAGTGTGGTAATGCTACTCCCGTGTTCATACACCTGGCAGAGTAAGTGCTTCCTTCCATTAAAAATGTCATTAGCTCTAGGAATGCTATGATAAGAGGTACACAGTGCTCATTTGTATGCTGGTATCTCCAATATCCAGCCTCTCAGATTAACGAGCAGACACAAAGCAGCAAACACAAAATGCATGTATTAGTAGTAAATTGATTTTCCTCTATGTGCCTGAAAACATTTTCTCATTGAAGACATACATAGCCATCAGTACTTAACAGATGTAAAACCTAAAAGGACTGTAGAATTAAGTCTGCCCAGATAACATGTCTGAGTACAATTCTTGTCCATGCTGAGGGCAACATCTTGTTAACATGTGTCTTAGTGGTTTTAACATAATGCATTAGCTCATTACAGATAAGCCCTGAGCATAAGCGGTCTGGGTAATCTAAGTGAGAGAGAAAATAGCGCCTTTCAAAGGGCTGAACTGACAGAACAAGAAGCAGAAATTTAACTTCGCCAAGCAAACCACCTCAGCAGCAGCTCCTATAACACAAGTCAAAGAAACATCAAAAGCTTATTGTCTTTCCCCAATTTCCTTCAGCTTGCTATTCCTAATGATACCAGGGGCTCAGACAAATTGTTCAGACCTGGAATTGGGAACATACAAAGGAACCATTTCAAATTTTATTCTTATTTAAGTTCTATCTTAAAAACATACAATTTTCTTTTAACTTCCAACAGTTCATTTGAAAGGCTGTTAAAGGCCATCACTTTTTACTAGCTAAAAACCTCTTAACTTCTAGCCTACATCCATTAAACCAGGAAAACTAGGCTTCAAATAACGTGAAATTCTGCATCCACAAAAACTAATGACAGAATTTCCACAGACCTCAGTTGGACACATATTGCTCTTTCAGACTTACAGTATATTAATATTAATTTGCCTAAGTATTAAGCCAGAAAGAAACACTTGAAATAAGATGATATAATGCTGCACTCAAAATACTTTATAGAAATGTTAGTAGAATTTAGATTATTGAGTTTCTGCACAGATGTACATCAAAGTCACAGGGTTGGGCAGCTTTATTACTCACTCATGGTAAGAAGAGTTATAATCCACTGCTTTAAATTCCTCACTTTTAAAAGTACTATATACATTGTCAACATGTAAAATAACCAGTGTTTTCTGAAACATTTATTAGCCCCCATTACAAAAAAAAAAAGGGCTATAAACAAAAAGAATGTTAGGGCAGCATTCTAAAGACTGGTTTAAAATGGTGAATGCATCATTTTTTCTTGAAATTTTTAATTGTTGAACAAGAGGGATGTGCTTTTGCACAGGCAACACACTTTTTTGTGCTTAGATCTGAGTATTTTGTACAATTACCAAGCCAACAAAATATAGACCAGACCTTGAGCCTGTGAGATACTGAAAACTTCCACATTCCCCTCTCACTACTTTCTGGGGTGACTTACCATTTTACACAATCTTTTATGTGTTTCAAAGAATTCAGTATCTTGTTGCCTCATCTCAGTGAGCAGCTTGCTCCACATTCTTTATACAGAGTGTGCTATACCTTGATATTGCTTGTTCACCATGCAAGCAAAGCAAGATTGTTTCTCCAAGCAGAATTGCCTAGATTTCTGGTGGCATTCATAATACTGCAACTTCAGTCCTTTCTAATAAGCTTGTACATTTTGTTTTGTTTTGAAAATGTACTGAAGAAACAGCCCTAACATTTGAAGTCCCTTATTTATAGCCATGCTTGTACTTCTTCATAGAAGAACCACTGAGCAGCAGGTCCTGAGAGAATTCCCCTGTTACTGAACCAGAAGCAGAGTCAGATAAGCAGCTGTGTGGATGCTCTCTGTTACTCATACCAGAGAAGCTGAAATCTCCACCCAACCCTGCCTGTAACAGGAATGAGAACATGTGTTTCGCTGCCTTCATGCATGTGGACATACCTTTTACCTTGTGGTGATACAGCCAGCACTTGATGGACGCTGCCAGTTCTCAAACAGTTCCAGTTTTGATGGGACACCCTCTAACGTGTCATGTTTGGTGGCAGGCGGGAGAAGGCTTCTTGCTGTCCTGGAGCAGACATTTCCCATGACTGTTGCATGCTGTGACTCTAAAGGAAACCCAGGCTGGCTAGATGAGATGAAAACATCTACAATGTAGGCATTTAAAACTGGGCACATGAAGGCTCATTTTAGTTGATGGGTATGAGTTTCATATTTTAGAAAAAGAAAATTTTACCCTGAACCATTGGGGAAACCATCCATTGTCATTTTCATTGTACACATTTCCAAAGAGGACAAAAATCCCTGTGTGCTGCATTTGTTAAAAGGAGCAGTACTCTAACAATGTTTAACATATGCATTTCAGTCCTTAATTTTTACTTTTGATTACTCACATTCCATAGGATTTCATTTTAATTCTCACTCCTTGCTCCATGCTGTGATTAAATTTATGTGTAGAAATACATTTCAGATTTTCTTCCTCTGTAGATCATTACGGAATTTTAAAAGCCCATATCTGCCCACTTCAAATTCTCTGCAAACAGGTCATGGACCTATGCAGATTAGAAAAATTTGTTTTCAATAGCAAGTGTCTCCCACAAAGAAATCTGAATGTCACACCCTGTACCATTTCTTTTATCAGTCTTGATGACTTTACATATATATATTAATGCAGTGCCTCCTCTAGAAGCCCATCTCTCTGAAGCCAGGTGTTTAGTATTGCCTGGTTCTCTCAAGTGTCTTTGGTCCCTCTGGCAATAACATAAAACTGGTTGAACAAGGATCAGGTCTTTAAATGTACTTTGGAGTCCAGCAGAGCAGATGCTAGAATTTTTAAACCCTGCCATGAACATTGGGGCAATCCCAAGCACAGATAGGGTCTAGGGGAAGAATGGACTGAAAGTAGCCCTTAGGACAAGGACTTGGGAGTGTTGGTTCATAAGAAGCTCAACATGATCTGGCAATGGGTGCTCACAGCCCAGAAAGCAAACTGCATCCTAAGCTGCATCAAAAGAATTGTGGCCAGCAGGTCAAGAGAGGTCATTCTGCCCCTCTACTCTGCTCTCATGAGACCTTGCCTGGAATACTCTGTCCAGCTCTGGAGTCCTCGGCATATGAAGCACATGGACCTGTCGGAACGAGTCTAGTGGAGGGCCACAAAAATGATCAAAGGAGCAGCTCTACTATGAGGGCAGGCTGAAAGAACTGGAGCCTGGAGATGAATAGGCTCCAGGGAGACCTTATAGCAGCTTTCCAGTACCTGAAGGGGACCAAGAAGAAATCTGGAGAAGCACTTTTTAAAAGGACAGCTAATGATAGGATGAGGGGTAATGGATTTAAGCTGGAAGAGGGTAGGTTTAGATTAGACATAAATAAGAAATTCTTTACTATGAGGGTGGAGAGATGCTGGAACAGGTTATCCAGAGAATGTGGACACTCCATCCCTGGAGGTGTTCGAGGCCAGGCTGGATGGGGCTTTGAGCCAAGTTGATCTAGTGGTAGATGTCCCTGCCAGTTGCAGGAAGGTTGGAAGTAAATGATCATGAAGGCCCATTCTAACACAAACCACTCTATAATTCTATATTCTGTTTATACTTCACCCATCACTACCTAAACTGAGCTAAGACTCCAGATCTCAGGCACTGCCATCTAAATGCTATGGTGACA
>VXBW01004759.1:129413-157400 GCA_013400375.1 Thinocorus orbignyianus
CAAGGACCTGCCACTAAAAAATATAGGGAAAAAAAAAAAAAAAAAAAAAGAAAAAAAAATTTAGATATTTTTAAAAAAGCAGTTTTGAAAACTGTGTCTGATCTAGTGCTGGTCTGAAGGCTTCCAGTGAAAGCAGAAAGTCCCCGATTAAGAAGCAAGGGACAGCCAACAGCAGAGGGGCTAGAAGTAGGTGATCCTTTACAGCTCTAACCATTCTGTGATTCAAAGTGGGCAGTACAAAGCAAGCACTTCCCTGTCTGACTGGCTGCTGTCAGTGACAGCAGGGGAGGGCAGCCAGCGAGGCTCACAGCCGCCAGCAGCCGCCGGGGGAAGCGGCTGCCTGGTCCGTGGCTACCAGCACGCTGACATTCGGCAGGGAGGAAGTGAGCCTCTAATTAATAGGCCTTGGCATAGGTTCAGATGGTAGGTTTAGAGGAAATATATATCTAAAAGGAAGATCTGTCCAGAATGATTGAGTTATACTGTAGTTAAAAGCAGAACAGATGTATAAGCAGAAGTGGTGGTGTCACTGAGAATCAGTTACACATCCCATGGGAAAACCTTCATTTGTTGGATAAGGACAATATGCTACACTGTGCACATATCCTCCTATAAATGTAATCCATTTTTCCTGCTCTGAAAGCATGTGTGACAGCTGTTCTGCCCAGAAGCAAAACGACATTTTATATCAAAAGCATTATTGATTTTTTCTTCTTAACTGATTTTGGGGAAGCATTAAAAGGAAAGGTTAATGTACAATACAAATCTACAGAAATTGTCAGTCAGACTTGGAAGTCAAAAGGTTTTGGCATTTTCTGCTAGCTCTTCACATTTCTACAACCTTCCGCATTTTCTAGTTTTGCCAGAAGAAGGGGCTTTGTATCTGGCTGATCCAGAGAAAAGTTGGAAAAATCCTGAGAAAAGCCGGCTCAGACAATATTCACAGACGAAAGAGGTGCAGTTGGTTGATTTCAAACATGCATCTGGGATAGCAATGAGTTGAAATAGAATGCAGGTAGCTGAGTTTGTAAGCCGGAATCCTCACTGCATGACCAAAGGACTCCAAGCGTCCACTGGACTGTGGTACCTTTGCTGCAGTACTCAAACTCCACTTAAAAGCAGGTGAGGACTGGTTCCACGCAAAATCTGTCACCTGCTCCCTGCAAGACAATCTTGTCCCCCAGCCCTGTCTCCTGGGGTGGGAGCAGTCAGAGTCCATCTAGAAGTAATGGATCTTCAGTCAAACCCCCTTCTCTTTGGACCCTGCTTCCTGAACTAAGGCAGTCCCTGTATTTCATCTGGGCTAACTTTATGTCTCCATGGTTACCACGCAGCTCTAGGACCTGCCCTGTCCATCTGGGTATCCTCTGACACCCCAGATATGGCACAGGTGACTCTCAAGAGGAAGAAGACACAGTATCTCATTAGATTCTCAGAGAATTGCTACGTGTGTGCTGTATATTCCCTCCACAAATCACTGAAAGGCACATCATTGGCATAGCTCAGCCATCAGCTTAATGTTCTACAGTTAAATTTTGAATGCTCATGAAATGGTTCCCATGTCTTGTGGCACAGAGTCAGCCAGTGAACACTGTGAAGAAGTCCAATTTTCCTTCTCCCTTTGGAAAGAAGCCAAGACCAGTGTTCACTGAACCAGGAAAAATTACTTGACAGTAGTCGTAAAAATTGAGAGAGATCAAGTCCCTGATTCAAAAGAATTGTATTATTGAAAAATGGAACACCTAGATGCTAGATGCATGGGCTACAGCAAGAAGGCCACCACCAAGTACATTACAGCTCCATAATCAAGCCACCTGTATGGTCTGTGGGAGGAGGAGTTTCATATACCACGTGAACATGGGAAAAATGCATTTCTCTTACAGCAGACTTGTCTGACAACAGAGAAATATAACCTCACACAAAGTTTTGGTCTCAACAAAACGTTTTCTGATTTTAGAAAAGCTTTTATAGGGAAATTCCCAAACAGCTCGATTTCTAGTATTTATCTCCTAGGAATTCATTTACCAGGTGCACACAAGAACTGGGAACATTTCCTTTTTGGCCAACTCCCCTCACTTGTGCTGGCTACAAGCCACACAGGTGAGCCTCAGCTGCTGTTATCTAAACTATGAAACACTTCAGGAAGAGAGAAAAAGATAAAGAACATTATCCCTATCATCAATGAGCGAAAGTCAGATGTTTCAGCTGTCGGTACCACCAGGGAATATACAATACTTTATTTTAAGACTTTTAAATTTACAGACTTTGTTTAGCTACAGTAGTCCTTGCTGATGAGTAGCTTTGCAGTAGATATTATATTTATCATGATGACACTTCCCTGTGTGGCAAGAAAAAAAATTTTGTATGATAAGACATACATTTTATCTATTTATTGATCAAAAAAGATTCTTAATGCAAATATGGAATGAAGAAGCTTTTCTAATTCGGTAGATGAGCTTAAGCCCAGCAGCAGATTAAGTATTCTACTGAAAGATGTATATGATGGAGCTTCCATTCAACCTTGAAGACTATGGAAGCTATGACTGATTTATACTGATTTATACACTGGTATGCTCTGTCTCAACTGTAAAAATATTCTACCGAAACATGCTAGGCAATTTGTTTCTGCTGAAGTGGCTGCTTTTCATTCCATCTTCAATAGTAAGAAATTTTCTGGTTTAAGTTTTGTCATCAACAAATTGATTTTACGTGAGAAATTTAAATTTGTCATCATGAATGGCGTGCAATGATCTCCAAAACTCAATTCTGAGTTGCTTCTTGCTCAGAACGTATTGCTGACCTTTGTGCAATTTCACAGATGCTACCGGTTTTGTTTTGAAATCAGTCATTTTCATCAATTCCAGAGTAACAAAGATATTAAATATAAGATATTAAATATAATGAACACAGAGAGTTCTTGGCAAACATTCATTATGTAGCACATTCAAATGCTGGATCATCAGTCCCACAAGCTCTTTTTGTTGCTTTGGGTTTAGATGAATTCAATAAGAACTTCAGCCATTATGAGTTTTGGCAAGCTTAATTTCTGTACTGAAATTGGATGGAATTCCATTACGCTCCATCTTATTGAAACATTTCCCGTTTGTGCCTCTCCACATGGCGTGTTGCACCAATCAGCCCTCTACACCATTTCTTTTCTGTTTTAATTAAGATTGTATAGGTACCCTATCTCATACAGATAATCCCCTTGCAGCCTCTGCCAGTGGTTTTGTGGTAGTTTCTCTCTTGTCAGAAACATCGCTGCTTTGCATTTTTGACACAACATCATTTATGGTCCTTCATGGTGAACACCCCAAGGCCCTTCTGAATGATACTGAAATTTTTAGGCCCACCCCGAAGAGGAAGATGCAGATCTAGGCTGTCAGAAGGCTACTCCCTCATGTACTGAAGTGACACTACTTGTATGAACGTGCGCATCTTCCATAATCATTTTGGAGGACGTTCACCACCTCTTTCCTTTCCCCTGTTTCTCTCAGTAGACATGACACTTCTGCTCCAAAACTAAATGCAATCTAAAATCATGTGTGACAGGACACACAGAAATTTATTAGTAAATAAAAGTAGCAGTGGCAGATATAGGCACAAAACTGATGTGATGGCATTTGGTTTTCATTCCAGCAACACTCTCACAAAACCTAGGCATGTGAAAAAGATTTCCATACTTGAAAAGACCACTAAATACTATAAATAGGCCCATTTGATTCAGATTTCACCAGCAGCCACCTCTCTGGGAGACTCTGCTTTCAGGTTTCATACAGTGAACCTTGGCCTGTGACACAGAAGAGTATTAATTTCTATAGCAAGGGGTCTTGCTACTTGGGGAACACCTAAAGTTAGTGATCTTTCAATGGGTGAAGTTCGGTTTGAAACAGACCATACAGTAATACAGTCTAGCGCTAGTTAGACATCAAATTAATACATATTTTTACTTCTTCCCTTTGATTTCAGAGGAACTCTGTGTGTAACTTAAGGCCTAAATTCAGTCAGAATCCAAAATTTGACATAATAGATTCCATCAAAGATGACAAAATGATGGGACAGCTGCTTTTAAAATAAAAGAAATTAAAGGATTTCATGTAAGATTTTCTTAACATCTTAAAATCTGACATTGTGAGCCTGGCTTTTGGACTCATGAGTCTAAGTAAAAACTGTGGTCTGATTTTCAAAGGCATTTTGTAACGACATCCCTTACTAAGACCGGAAATGGCTTATACCTGCTCTCCCCATCAGAGTGAAGTATTTAAAAGATATGTAGTTGTGGCGCTTAGGGACACGGTTTAGTGGTGGACTTGGCAGTGTTGGCTTAACAGCTTTACTCAATGAAATTAGGGGTCTTACCCAACACAAATGATTTTATGGTCTTGGTGGAGATGACATAGGAGACTAAATGAAACCTGTGTTTTTCTAGAATCGTACAAGCCAGCCAAATGAGATAAAGTCTCATGTGTCTCAAAAGGCACATCTACATAACACATGGATGACTGAAACCAGGCACATCAATACCACTTCTGCTGTTGGATGTGATCTGGATACATCAGCTTGTTCCCTTGGAACCAAGAAGGGAGGTCTCCCTCCTTCCATCTGCCCTACCATCCAGGAGAAAACCTAGGTTTTATAGAAATAACTTCCAGTCCAGAAGAATACCATCTGAATATACCCAATAAATAGTGCCCAGTACACTTGCCTGCATGTTCCTACAGACATGAGCATTCGGCTCTCTGTTATTTGGTGTTTGGCAGAAGAAGGAAAATGTCAGCTGGAGATGAGAGTTAGAAGCAGCCAAAAATATGCAGTGACTGCATTTCCTTCTCTTTCCTAACTATAGATACAAACATTTTTCCATTCAAAATAAAAATATGCAACAAATTGTAGCCATAATCCTTTTCAAGATGAGAAAATTCATTTAGAAACAGGACTAAATTACCAAATCTTAACATACTGCTTGAAAGAAACTTTAAGAAACCCTGAAATGACCACGGGTCACAAGGGATTCAGACAGTGCTAGAATCCTGCAGTCAGTCCAAAACGGATCTCTACTTGTAGAATGAGACAGTAAACACTGGATGTGTTTTTTCTGAGATGGTAGTTAACCACCTACTGAGGACACTCTTTCAGAAACTAAACCCTACAAAATCTCCGCTTCCTCATGGCACAAGTGAGCTTTTGTCATGCCTCTCCCCACACAAAATCTTTCAGTAAGCCCACCTGGTCTTAGAGAAATCTTTCCCATCACTTTACTTTTTGGGTTTTTTTTTAAGTTGGAACTGAAGACTAGATTCATGCAGTTGGTGACAACCAGTCACTATGTTGCTCTGATGCCTTTAGAAACTGCAAACAAATGTGTTTCCGGTGCTAAAAAGGAAACCCCAAACAAGTGAAAATCTCTCTGCCAGAGCATCTGTTCTAGTCCATGACTTACACCTCTTTCATGCAGTCAGTTTTTCTAAACAATGACCCAAGTGTCCTCGTTTTATAGGAAACTCTCTCTTGTCAGGAACTCCCTCCTGCAAATCCAGACATGCAGAAGTTCAGCACAGGAAGTCAGACTGTCGTGGCTCCAGGCATTGTTAATCATTTTTAAATGATCATTAAAAAGCAGCAGCAGTGAAAGGATGCACCTCTGGTGAGGTCAGATAACAAAAATGCCTTGGAGGAGGGGGTGTGTGTGGGTAAAACAAAAACACATTTTGCAGACTGAGTTTTAAAACACTCTATTTAATGTCTTGGAGCTTAGGACAGGAAAAGAAAAATACAGTACTGGGCTGACAGTTTCTGAGGCAATTCCTACACTGCTTCCTGTGGCCCCCTCTTCCCAACAGACAGACCCACACTCCCTCTGTCTGTCTTTGTGCAACTACAGAGACTTTGCTGTACCCAGTGCTGCCCTGGGTCTAATAATGTGTGTCTCCAAGACCTGGCAATACTCAAAGTGCTGAACATCACAATAATACTGCTCATTCCCCATTTTCTGTGTGCTGTGCTCTGCCTTGAAACCTTTTATAATCTTTGAATTGTTAAAGTCTTTGGGTTTAAAACCCTTAGAATTCAGATCCAATTTAAGTCTTGTCACACAACCCAATTTTTGTAGTCTGTGAGTGCTGTACCTATACTTTGCCATCATTAGTTATGCCTATCCATGACTTTGGTGTCATTTATGTCATCAACTAATGCTGACATAAATGTCATTGACCCTATTGTTATGAGAAATGAAAAGCACAAGGTATTTCTTCTCCCCTTCTGAACCTTTCATATACACTACCATATGGTTTCTGTACCAAGGGCACTCCGCCATCTGGACTGTGGAGCCTAATGCCCTGAGGAAGACATTGACATAAACCAATTTATGTTAAGACCCAGACCCCAGACATACGGTATCAGTGTGACCATACGGCTGGCCTCAGCAGATGAGAATAGATTACTGAGTCCCCAGTAGCTTTCCCACTCCTCCCTCCATCGGTGGTCCAGGTTCTCAGCTGTGACAGGCATGTCCATGTGACCTCTCAGAGCCTAACATGGTTAAAGAAGTTGCCTATCCTGCCAGCAGGCTCCCGCCATGGCCCCTTGCAGGCAGGAAAATCTCTGATCGCCCACCCTGAAGCCACCCAGTGTATCCTCACAGCACTGCCCCAGCCAGGCACAAGTGGTCTCAATGGAGGTACCAGAATCACAGCCTGACCAACAACCCTTCTCCTTTTATACCCCCTTTCTTTTTGTAAACTCCACCAATTTAACCCTGTAATGTCTCAGATCCAGTTTATTCCTGCCTTGCCCTCCCCAGACCTTGATTCCCACCATGCCTCCAGGCACCAAGCCCTCCTTAACCTCCTTCCCTCACCTGACTGGAAAATAACCTTTTCATAGTATATAAAGGCAGGACCTTTGCCTTTAGACCATTTTTTAAATTGTCCATGATGTAAATGCTACCCCTTACCAGTACACAGAGAAAATGTTGATAACCTCTGGTGGTGTGTCCAGTGTGTGCTGCCTGGGCCAGGTGAGTGCTGTATGACCTAGCTATCTCCTCCTTGAGGTTGCCACCCCTGCCCATACAGGCGAAGCTCACAGCCCGACAGCACTGCCGTGCCAGCCAGCACAACCCTGCACCCACTGCTGCACAGTGAAGCCTTCAATCACAAATACATGTATTTTAAGAAAAGCAGGGGGGGGAACACAAACACGAAACAAACAACAAATATTTGCTCATTAGTCTGCACTGAACTTCACAATTCAGTCTTACACCTTCTTACTTAGCTTTCCCCCGCCCACCCCCCAGCTTGCATCATTGCAAAGCATTGAACCAGGCTGCTTGGCAACTAATTCACAGCTGTAGTTGCTAAGGAACCAGCAAAGAAAGTAGATTAGTCTCCAGTAACCTGTTTCATTGTCAGAGATGTTTATTTTGCATAAAGGCAATAGCTGTACACAAAGGGGGTTTATTGAACTTGGATGAACAAGCAAATTCTGCAGCGTTATTTTTTCTTCCAATACCTTTCTATGCTGTCACAAAGCTCCACACAAAGATGTGAGTTTCTGATCAGGAAACAGGATTTATTTATTCAAACTTGTGCACTCCATCCAGGGCGAGACTGGAGGATGCTGGCTCGCAGGCTGCACTCCTGTTTCCCTGTGAAGACCTGCACGAGGGGATCCATGTCCTCTGTCCTTTCTCCACAAGCATGCTCACCTACCAGTCACTACACCAGCCCCTCCCTGTCCCAGACCTGACAACCAAGGAGGTCACAACAGGCTGCTAATCAACATGAGCACAAAATAGTTCTGCTGCCAGCAGCAGGGTCATTCTGTGGAGACCCTTTTTCCCCCTTCAGCTGGCGACAGCCCCATCTGGGTAGCAAGGGAGGGTAGGCTGTGCTCGAGAAACAAGCAGCAGAGCCTTTATTGCCTGTCCTACCCTGCAGCCATGCTGCCCACAGTGTCCTCTCTGCCCTCTGGCTTTGCTGAGCTGTGAGTCTCCTCCACACACTTTGGCTGGCTACAGCTGCCAGAGCAGCACTGGAACAAACCGCTTCCAAACACTCTGCTTTCACCAAGGAGCAAATGCCTTATCAGCCTCTTGTCCCAAACACAGAGCTTGACTGTGTCTCTGTATTTTTCCTCAGGACCCAGTTCCTGTGATGGTCTTGTTCCAGCGCTTTTTCCTACATCCAGAGTCTTGTCCTTTGATGAAATTTCTGACATTTCTTCAAATGCTGTTTGGACAGCAATGGAGAAACAGCAAGGAGTGAACTGTTCAGGATTACAGTAACCGGGGATAGGAGATAAAGAACAAAAATAAATGCAGGAGGTAGCAAGTATTGCTGCAGTCCTCCTCAGATCTCCCAGGTAACACTGCCCATACACCTCATCCAGTAACTCTGTTGTGCCCTATCACTGCCTGCTGACATAAGCATGCATCTGCCGGCATCTGGGCATAGACTTCTGGACATCTGTGGACCACTTCTAAGAGGCCTTAGAAAGTTAAGTGACAAAATAAGCCTATTGTCAGTATGTATAAATTCTTCACTACATCTCCATTGGTGAAATATTCAGAGATCTGCAAATTTCACTCTTTTTGGCTTTTTTTCAAAAATGAGGTCTCAAGATGACAAAAGAATAAAAGTTAGCAACCATGAAATCTATACTGATTAGTTCTAAAATGGAAATGCAGAAATTTTCTATGCAGGGTGAATTTAAGTTCCACGGGCAGTCACAGTATGGCAGGTAGAAGTACACAACACCAAAGAAAAACAGCACATTCTTCAGTGAAAAGCAAATCTAACAAAAGTTGGGTTTCCAACAGATTGATGTCCTTTTCTGTCTTTCCAATGCAGTAACCTCAGTTATGCTATTCCTTCATGTCACCTATATGTCACGGCCTGTATGCTCGTACAAGCATGAGAAGTGGTTGACAGCTACCAAGCAGATTGTCAAACAGCTGAGTTATGCCTGCCTTTTTCTCTGTAGCACTAATTCAGGTCTCTTTCCTCTCTCCAGTGAATGATTTTCAAAAATTCCACTGGGACATATTTCATGTTAAAATTTCTATCTTCTCTGTCAAACTCAGTTAAATTCGGCCAGCGGGTTGCAGTTACCGGGGGAAGAGGGAACAGGTAGACAGTTGGAGGCACAGACCATGTTATCACAGAAACCTCAGTTCCTTTGGACACCTGGCTAAAAGTTGATATACAAGCATTACAGCTACCAAAAAAACCCACCAAAGCTCTTGGAAAATTATGGAAACCATAGTTAAAGGAGATATGATAAACCAAAAGTTTTGTACAATATTTACAGCAATTCTGAGGTAGGCACCAGAACAAGAATTTCTAGAAAAGGGCTCCTACACAACCTATTTGAGGTACTTTGAGTCAGAAGGAAAGCTGTCATTGTAGGATTGATGGTGAGAACTGTGCACTTGCATTTTGTAAAAACTGATGAGAGACACATTGGCTCATAGTGTGTTTTGTGGGGCTGGGCTTTTATTACTGTAGCGAGCAGTGCTAGATTCTTCCCACCAGCGCACGATTACAATGTCAATGTGGTACAGCTACTCAGGAGCTAGCATGGGAATTAAATCCAAAGCTATATAGCCATAAACTGAACAGCTACCATATACACTCCTCACAGATGACATTGAACAAAACAGGGTGCCATCAATTTCTCCTCTCCATTCCTTGCTTCTCCCCAGGAGATCCCTAATTGGGGATGTCTGCGTTATACTACCTTATGTTACAGTGTCTGGAGGCTGATGTAACTTTTCCAACATACTGCAAAATCCAGCTGATAACCACTCCTAGGTCATTTTCTTAATTTACCCTTGATTAATGAACAATCCAGCTGTTGCAAAATTTTCCCAATAGAGCAGTTTGTTAGGTCAAGGAGAGGGGGAAAAAATGCTACCACTTCGCTTAGAAATATTTTTTAGAAGCTTCTACTATATTCTCCATGCCCAAGTTCTGAAAAAACGGCTGGTGCTATATTCCCATGGCAATTTTCTTTGAAAAGTAGAAAGGGCTGTAATTCTCTTCCCTGTTTTCAAACTATGATCTCATTCTCCAGATCTAGTTAAGGACAGAAGCAGTCTAAAATCCTAAGGTCAGGAGCAGGAAGGGCATCCGTACACTCTATTCAATATTCTGTGCAAGACTTTTCACACAAGTCTACACAATAACCTGGTGTGATAGTCCAAAGCACAACTCTGACCGCTGTCATGTATCAAGATGTGTAAGAAGAGGTTCCCAAAAGAATCAAATAAAATGTGTTTATCATATCACCAAAACAACATTGTTATCCCCTTGGTCTGCTTGGAATATTTGTACTTTAGGAACTTTATACAACATTTTAATGACACCATTGCATTTGTTACCACTGGTATAGTTATGTACCAAAAAAGTAACTTCAGTCTAAAATTATGTAAAAAGGACATTATTGAAAAATGTCAAATTTCAAATATGTCATAAAGTTAAAAAAAAAATCCTCTGTAAGTCAGGATCTATACATGCTCACATATTCCAAAAGTTTGTAAGTTGTTCCTTTGAGATTTTTTGCCAACTTTATTGATTCATTCACAGCTTTTCTGGACAAGTTAGGAAATTAAAACAACAATTCTGTGATCTTAAATCTAATTTCCTGTTCCTTCTGGAATTATTTCCTGCACTTTATCCCCCAGTTTGAACAAACAGAAAGCAAAAGCTTGGCCAAATACCAAACAGGATCTTCATCATGTGCTTAGAAATGTCAATTCTGATTCCACAGTTTATCACTCTGGAGAGCAATGCTAGATTCTTTCATATACATGACTACGATGTCAACATGACTTTGGTAACGTTCAAGACTAAGATAAGAGAGAAGAGGAGGTGTTAGTGCTTTGTTACAACAACGCAAAAAGAAGGATGAGTCTTCGGTCTTTTATGGATTGTGGGCTGGAGAGCAAGGGTAGCTGGGATCTCTAATAGAGGCAGGGACAAGACAGAGGAATGGTGCATGAAAGGATAAGGATTTTCCATGTTCTGCTCAGGCAGGGAAGTAGCAGAAAGGAACCATTATCATGCCTAAACCTTCATTTTTTTCTGTTGTGTCTCTGAGACACGTCTTTGGCTTCTGTCTCTAGATAAGTCTGAAGCAGTTGTGATTCAGAGTAGAAGTCAATGCCAAAACATTTGCGTCAAAAATTAACTAATTCAGACGTTGGACCCCAACTGGCTCTTCTATAAGTAGAGTTGCTCCATGCAAAATGATGAGTGCAAGGATGAGGTCTTCTACAAAACATATTGTTACATCAAAGAAGTAACCCTTAAACTATACTTCAGCCAAGTGCCAGCTTTCTTCTGGAACCAAAGCAAAGCAGTCTGCTTAGTTGTGTAAAAATAACATAAAAATACAAGGTGCATTACGTCAACATGGATGTCCACTTTGCACAAGGGTAATTCTGCTTCACCAAATGTACTGTAATGTAAAGAGAATGCAATTAAGAATGAAACTTTAGTATTTCTTTGAATAAAGAAATAAGTCATTGTTGCCTGCTGCTGCCAATCAACCAGAAGCAAAGCCTGGCCATAAACAATTCACAATCAAATAAATACTGGCAGAACAAAAAGTTGATACTTTTGGCTGTTGTTATTGGCATGGTCTTATACACACATGGAAAAACATGGTTCAAATTTTGCACACTGCATATCAGAATTAGATAGCAAAGGAAGGATAAATTTTCCTTTGAAGTGTCTCAAGTGTATCTTGTTTTGCTCTAGTACATGAAAAACTAAAATAATTGACTGTGAAAACAAAGCACCACATTACAGTCCCAGATTTTAAGAACTACTGTAATCATCTAGCCTGACTCTGTGCAAAAACACGGATCATAGAATGTCCTTAAACAGATCTTTTGTCAAGTTGAGTGTCTTCTGACTAGGTTAGAGAATTGTTCTGCAGAAAGATATCCAGCCTTCACTTGAAAACTTCAAGCAATACAAAATCCACAGCATCCCTAAGTGCATTGTTCACTGGATAATCATAGTCATTTCTAATCTAGCCTCAGCCTCTGACTGAATCCCTTATCTTTTAGATTAAAGAGGCTTCTGCAATCACAAATACTCCCTTCCATGCTTTTAGATCTCATGGGCTGAGTCTCCCTGCTGCAGCAAGCTGCACAGGCAATGTCTGGCTATACTGCATCACCTGGCTGAATGCACAGGACATAAAACCATCAATACAGAGTGGCTTTTGACTGATTTTACAGAGCTCTGTAAGAGTGTCAGAGGTGTCAGCGTCTGCCCCCTACCTGGGGGGAAGAAATGCAAGCAGGCTGTGGCTGCTAAACAGCTTATCTGCCTGCATCTGGATGGTCGTGGGTAGAGAATGGTCTGTCGCCCAAATTAATAGTGCTCATAGGCCATAAGAAATGGTTTGAAACAGGACCCAAACTAAATCATCTCACCAGTTCAATAACAATGTGGCCATCAGTGTACATAAATCACTCACAAGACAAAAGCTTTTCCAAAACACTGGTATTCATGGAGTTCACTTCCAATTGTATGCCTAGTTTTCAAGAAGGCTGGACACAACGCTTTCCAAACACCCTGACTAATGCCATACACAAGATCTGTTCAGCTTCCCACTTCCTACTGTCTATCATTCTGGTCACACATTCAAGGAAAAAGCTCCCTTCCATGCACTCTCGCGTTGTTAAGTTCATGCTCTGTTGATTATCCACCACAACTCTCAAGCCTGTCAGAAACAATGCTCTGTAAAAAGCAATCTCAGGGCTGTATGCTATGAGTAGGATGCACATTCCTTGTTCCTTGACATATGATACTGTATCTGGATGTTAAAAGGTTAACAAAAGCAAGCAGCTACACAACTATTTGTCAACATTAGGACTTAGCCTTCAGTGAGGGGAATACTTTTATTAAATTTACTCAAGTATTGCCTCAAATTACAGTTAAATGTCTGCTGCAAAGCCTCATAGCAAATATTATTAGACAGTCATGCCACATATCTTATGTGTCTTTATAAGATTAGAGCTCACCAGGGTCACTAGAATGAGCAGAGCCATTTCAAAACATTCTGTCTAAAATTACCAATCAAGAGGTCTCCAAACTCCTCTCTAAGACAAGTACTGAGACATTCACAATGATCACCAGAGCAGGATTCTGCCGTCCAGAAAGAGGTTCCTCCAGAAAAATACTTCCTCATGGGAGGAGCGTAGAAAAGTAGAGATAAAAAATCTGTGATGAAAAAGAAAAAAAGAAAACGAAAAGTTTTCCATAGAACCAGGACGCTCCATAAGTGAGAATACCATGACAAATCAGAACTCAATAGATTTTAAAACACGATTCCAGTGCTTTGTGCACACAGCTGTGCAGGAACCTCTCAGGGAGAGCCCATCAGCCAGAACTCCTTCCCTGTGATGTCCTACAACTACACAGCTGAGGAGTGCACCATGTCCCTCTCTTGTGCCTTCACACACAAGACAGACCTCTGAGTTGCACTGCCAGGGGGGGAATTCCTTCCCAGTCTTTAGTATACACCAGCCTGCAGTCTCAAAATCAGATTCAGTATAAACTGACAGACACTTCAAAACTAGTCTTCAAGGTCATTGCATAAAAAAGCTGCCAAAACGTGTCTGAAGACTCCAGTGTACATTTTTCAAAAGTGGCCAGATGCTATAACATGTAGAGTGCGATGTGTACCAACATATGTTTCCATCATCAGTCTATTAGCTTAGAAGGAGTAAATACAGCCAGAGACAAGATCCACACCTCTGGATTTAATAGCAACAGTAGCAACAGACAAACCCATCCTTCCAAAACTTTTCTGGATTTTTTTGTGACTCCATTGCTACTTTTGGTATCCACCATGTCCCATGCCAACAAATTCTTCCTGTGTCTTATTCCTAAAGTTAAAATCTCCAATTATCTGTCTGAATATACACCCTGCTAAATTCATCAGGTGTTGATCAATTTTTGTTTTGTGAGGAACAAATGAAAAATAATTTTTTACATTTCTCATCAAATCTCCTCAGGTTTTCTTCCTCCAAGCTTTAGGTTTCTCTCCAATTTTTCAGTGTATGTGAGACCATTTTGTCAACTTTGCTTCCCTTCCCTGT
Organism: Thinocorus orbignyianus; assembly: GCA_013400375.1. Taxonomy (NCBI): domain Eukaryota; kingdom Metazoa; phylum Chordata; class Aves; order Ciconiiformes; family Thinocoridae; genus Thinocorus; species Thinocorus orbignyianus. The sequence continues at coordinate 143,533 of VXBW01004759.1, forward strand.
GACATTTCTTGTCCTACTTGTTCTTCTCGGGGTGAAGTGGCCAAAACTTCACGCCCAGAGTCTGAAAATTAATGTACTAGAGATTTATGTCACATATTAATGAAATTTTCTGGCTTGTTCCTTGCCAATCCCATAAGGATCACAAGTGCTCTTTTTGCCCCTCTCACTACACCCAATTGTTGGGCTGACCTTTTCGGGACCTCTTGCTACATGTATATGTGTGTGTGTGTGTGTGTGTGTGCGCATACCTGTTGTACTTAATATACAGAATTTTATGTGTCAGTTCCTAATTCAGTATAAGATCACGCTGCAGTTTTGCAGAGTCATTCCAAGAAGTTGCAGCCTTTAAAACAAGTAATAGAAAATTTTTATAAAAATACCAATATAAACAAGACTTAGCTACCTTGACAGCAAAGTCAGTCCTTTCTCAGATTTGCCTGTCCTGGAGAGCAAAAAAAAATAATATTTCAGTTAGATACTCTGTTGCTATAAAACGTGTGCTGTGTCCCTTACTGCCTCTGGCTCGAAAAAATTTCTTGTAGTATTTGTAGAATTTTTTATAGCTCCTAAAGTTTTTAAGTGGCATTCTCATTCAAAGCAGTCCCTGTTCCAAGCCTTTATCAAGCTGATCAACCTGTTTTTCCTCAGCCTTACAAAATCCAAGGGGCAAAGCAAAGTCAAGGAGCAGAAAGATTTCGTAGAATGAGACAGTCAGCTCCAAAGATAAAAAAACATCTTTCACCTGTTATCAGAAAAATCTTAACATGACACAATAGACACACAGCAAAAGCATAATCCTGGGGCAGTAAGAACTATGGAAACCACATCCAAACAACACCATTTATAATGGCATATTGGGAAATTCTTCTGGAGGACCTGGGAGAGAAACTGTATCATCTCCTCAGCAACAAGAAAGGGAAAACAGTGCAATGAAGGTAACTGACAAGCCAGAACAGAGAAGTGCAGCAAGAGAGAGGTACTTGCAAGGTGATCCCTTAGGGATTGTGTGTTTTGATCTCCAACAAATTTGAAAGGCTGATTCTAGATCCCAGAGAAGGACCTGGGAAAAGTTAGCAGGAACAAGGACTGCCTCCTGGGAGAGAATCCACATCTGCACTGTGCATAGGCCACCAAGCTTCCCCTGGATACTGTAGAAAATTAACAATGCTTTGAAATCTCAAATCTACGAACACTAAATTATCACCTAGACTCATAAAGTGTATAGGATCTTCCCACTTGACTCCCTGGGGCCAGTTTTCACCTGTCATAGCTAAAGAAAGGCTTGTAACTTTTACTTTCCCACACCCAGCTCCTTGTCGCTGGGCTAAGAGAAGCAAGCATCATCTGGATAGCCAAATCACCCATGGGAACAGATGGATGAGTCACATCAGCACATATTCCAGCACATAGTAAATATCCCATCAGCAGAGCCAGGCTGGTGGTATGCATGTGCTACAGGATCTCACTTCTATCATAAGGGTGTGTTATCAGCTATAGCTGAAAGCAGGTATAAAAAGTGTAAATAAGTGGGAGACAGGATTATAGTTTATTCTCAGCTCATGTGGTTACAGTAAGTTTTGAAACAGCTTTGGCAGGCAGGTCTAACAAAAATTTTCAGTACCTAGAACTAAATAGTTTTCAGATTATGATTAAGAGCTACATGAAAATCAGAGGGAAAGGAGAAAAGAAAATCATTCTGTTGGATAAAAGAGCCACAAATACACATTTCTCTTACTTCTATTTCACTGTATTTCATAAATTGGAAAGAAACCAACCAACCCAAACCCCGAAATGCTAACTATGCATTGCCTTCTCCTGAAATATCTGTTCAGGTAGCAAAAGTCAGCAGAATAATGTTGATTAATAAATCCCAAGGATATACCATCCCTGGCTTTTTTTGAGCACTGGAGTCCAACGTCAATGTTGCATTTTTTTCAGGTGCTTCTGACAACATCTGACATCAACAAAGATGAAACAAAAACATCCAGTAAAAAGAAACAAAGGAAGGAATAGTAGCAAAGAATTTCTCTCTAGATGGTCTAAGAACATTGTGCCAGAGGGTGTTTTATATTGTTTTTAACTAAATGAAATGGGAGGTGAGTTTTCCATCTTATAGCCCCATAACAGGAAAAACATGATCAGTTGAGAAGAATGTAAGATGTAATGGGAAGATTATAAAACCACAGAGATGAAACAAGTACAGATATCCTTTAGAAGAGAGCTTGGGAGTGTTTGGAACAGCACTGCTGATCCTTTCATGCAGCTTGTTTGAGGTGGCCCCACTGAAACCAGTGAAGAAATCTCCCACTGACTGCAATCCATATATATCCTGACACACTCCAAACTTAAAATCACTGCACAAGATACACAAGAATTTGCATTATTATACATAGAATTTAACCATGAAAGGCATTTCTAACTCCCCACACTTGCATATTGAATAAATAATGGTTTGCATATTCCAGTAAAGGGCACTGTCCACAGATACTGCTATATTTCCTTCTGACCTACCCATCAAGGCAGATTTTCTCCTGACTCACGTAGAAAATGCTTGGTGCCAAATGATGGGATAAGCCTGTGGCTAAGCAGGAGGTGCTGTTGGCGCAGCCTTGCATAGCAGAAAACAGTGTGGCAGAGGTTGTTCCCCAAGGATTTTGCAAGCAGTCCTAAGGATTTTCCAAGCAGACCGCAAGGCTTAAACATGACCCTATGTTTTTTTTCTCCTAGGATAAAAATGCTAGAATTTCTAAACTTTTTAACCTAAGAAAAAGCCCTTTTTAAAGGCTTAGAGTGATTTGGAAAAAAGACGCAAAGGCTCAGAAATGTGGAAATTATTTTCTGATACTAAATATATACGTACTAGTAATTATAAGTCCACAATGTATAACTTCTTTTATTTGAGTATTAAATATTCTAGCTTCTCTGAGAAACTCAAGAAATTGCTGCCATATCAAATATCCTTCTAAACTGATTTAGCTGTGAGTAATAGAATAGAACTGCTGATGCACCATAATTTCCAGAAAGACTGAAGACACAGATGGCAGGAGAAAATGGAGCTGTCAGAAACTATGAGCACTCATACAGACTGTCACACTATCTGTTCTGATGCTTTCCACCCTGTACTGTGTTTCTGTAGTGTGCAATGCCTGACAACTATTTGCCTTCAATGTGCCTGGGCTTCCACATACACAAGTGATTTTGGAGCCATGAGAGAAACTGTAAAAAGCTATATTTGAAGTATTATTCAAGATAAAGGTGACAGATTTATAAAAATTGCCTTCTGCAGGCAAGGACAGTAATGAGAAATACCATGACATCTGCTCTATAACACTTCAAGAAGTGAAAAGTCTTCGAACTTAGAAGGAGTGAAGGTCTATAGCCAAAAGCTGTATTTGGCAGTAGACATAATTGTTCCTTTCCCCCCTCTTTAAATTCAGCACCGTATTTATAGGCATCAAGCTATTTTACAAAGTGAGAAATTTAACTTATATAGGATTACCTTCAATGACATTAACTCCCTAGGAAACTAAGAGAGAGAAAGAGGTCTTTAAACAATTCCCTCAAAGCAGCAGAGGCGATCTGCTGCAGCATCACCACCAGAAGCCAGACATCTGTAACAGTCCTGCTCTTTAGCTAAAAGAAGATCCTTTAACTTAAGGTATTTTTTTAAATTTAGAGATAAAAAGAGAAAAACAAACAAACCAAAAAAAAAAAAACAAAAAAAAAAAAAAAAAAAAAAAAAATCACCACAAAAAGCAGTAATTTATGAGAGGTTATTTTCATAGTACCTGAAACCAATCAAACAGTGGATACAACCCCATATCTTCCATATATACCTTTGATGACTTCCTCTCATTCAACTGGACTCTGAATGCCCTTAACAACTCTTTGTGTCAACCTGGTTCTCACCACAGCAGTGGCGAGACAAACTTAGTGACTTTCAGGAGAGTTAGAGATAAGTACAGACAGGAGAGTCTTTCCAGGTATGTGAATAAGCAAGGTAGAGGTCTCACACTGAAGAGGTAATGAAGCAAAAAAGCAACAGGAAAGAGAGAAGGGTCCAAACAGAAAAAACAAAACAAAACAAAAAAACAAACAAACAAACAAACACACAAACAAACAAAAAAAAAAAAAAAAAAAAAACAAAAAAAAAAAAAAAAAAACAAAAAAAGTCAACAGGTTGTTTGATGAAGACCTCATGATTGATTTCATAAGTGATAGATTTCATAAGTGTTCTTTCCAGATTTATTCTCATTTAACCAAGAAGACTGAAGGGAGTCAGAAAAGATGACTATGAATCCCACATTGATCCATGATTTTATAGACACAATTAGGTCAGCCACTATTTTCACAGCAGTTCTGACTGAAACAGAAAGTTGTTTTAAATTAGCATGAAGTATTTTTATTATTATTATTGATGATTTTTTTTAAAAAAAGAGAGAATTAATGCTACAGGTTAGAATATTTCTTTTTTTTTAATCCAAAATGGAACACTGCTTCATTTTAAGGTCTTCACTTAAAAATATAAAAAAATAAAAAATAAAAAAATAGGAAAGAAAGAAGGAAACAAATTTTCATTTAAATATGCCTACATTTTAAAGTGTCGAACAAAACATGTCCAGTTTTCCTCCAGAACACTTTAAATTACTTTTTATCCATATTTGAGATAATGCTCTGAAATTATATATATGATGGTCAAACAAGTATTTTGGTCAAACCAAATCTGGGATTGCCACTCTTGTTTAAATAATTGAGAGGGTAGGGTTGAGGTGAAACATTAGCTCGCTTCTAGCAATAAGGCTACAATAAAATGAAAGCTGTTGTAAAATTTGAAGTTATATGTCCAAGAACTTCATTCTTCCCATTTTGATTGTTCAAACTATGCCTTCCCCCCTTCCTAAATGCAGGTAGTACTTTTCTTTAAATGTTACACAGCAACTATTTTATAGAATCCCATTTGTCCAGCTAAGCATACTATTAATTTATGGACACTATAATTTTATGGAAGCATCTGGCATTAGGAAAGCTAATTTTCTTAGCTGTATATGTCCTGTTTTAATCTTAATGTGTCTGTTCTGCAGTATAAAGAAAAAATACATGTACTAGGGCTTAATAAAATGCCATTTAAGGACAGACAGAAGAAACATTTGGAATAGGATTTCACTAGAGAGCACCTCATTAACTGGATCCACCCTTCTTCAGAGAAACACTAAATCCTATGGGCAATAAATCATCCTAGATCCTATTAATTATTTCCTCCCATTACATTTATTTCTATCTAACACATATTTACTGAGGAAATTAAGTAGACAAATAAGGACATAGAAGTTTGACCAAGTTTTAAAAAGATTTTTCAAGGTGCCGACAGCAGCGGTATTTCAGATTTGCTCCCACTCATTTTAAAAATAGGGCCATTGAACTTTTTTTCTTATGTCAGGATATGAGGATGGCATGATTGGAAGGAGACCAAAAGCAGAGCAGCTTTGCTCCACAGTCCTTACAGCCAAGCTTTCCCATCCATACCTGCACCTACCTCTCTTGAAGGTAACAAGAAAGTCAACAGGGATCTTGGAAGTTCACCTCAATTTAGCAAGCACCTGATAGACACTTGTGTAACTCTCCAGTGTGCCAGAAAAGTGTTTTGGAAGACCGCATTTCCAGGCAGAAAATAGAGTGTATGTTTGCCCTTCTGATTCCTACACTTGTACAAGAGAGACTGTGAGAGTACCTCCAAAGGGCGGGGAATGAATGGTTGCTTTGTTTCAGCTCTCCTCTCTCCCAGCCGCCTGGGACATTAAGAGGTTGCTGCCACAGGCTGGCCAGCAAGTGATGTGAGTGCCTGCCTGGTACCACCGGCTGGGTTTTCTGCTGGTGTTTCTCCACCAGGAGCAGCAGAATTCTGCAAGTGCGTATCTCTCCTCTCTCTCACTAGAAGGGAGTCTCAAGGCATACACAGCACATCCAGCCCTGATTTACACCTTGCTCTCCTTTTATCTCCCCACTGCTCAGGGTGTTTCCCTTCTTTTCCTTCCCACTTTGTCAGGCACACAAAAAGCCAGCAATGGTTTTGATAATGAGATTCTAACACTAGGGTCAGGCCAGGCTTTCCTGCCTGTGCTTTAAGTCATTTCACACATTTCATATATGTTTCATACATTTTCTGGTATGTTGAAAATACAGTTCCTTGAGGTTGTTGTTACCCTTGGTTCTGGTAGTTCATCAACATGTGCTTAGTAAGAGAGTGACCCTGTGTTTCTGTACCAGGTCACCTCTGGTCTTAGAAAGTACATAGACGCTAGCTTTCTAAACTAGATTAAAATCTCGTAGTATGAAGAGAGAAAGTTTCTCTGAAGGATGACCCTAGCATACATTTCAACTTATTATGGTACATAATCCCTTCCCTTTAGCCTCCTCCTGCATGCTTGGTAAAAAGTTTAACAAAAGGAAGAAAAAAAAGTAGTTCTGGATGGCAGTAACAAGTTGCTCTGCAATGCAGCACATGCATAGAGAAAGACCAGCACACACTTTCTACAGGTAGCGTACTTCTGAGTTGTATGCCTTGCCTATGTTTAACTGGTTTATGATCACAGTTTTGTTAGAATACATGCTACTCCCTCAGGACAGCTTGGAGGCATCCATGAAACATGACCTCTTTCCGTACTGGAATTTCCGTACCCGGGTGGTGAAGGTATTACTGGAGTTTGAATACTCCAGACTCAGCTGATAGTACTGAGATATGGAGTTGAGGGCTCCAAGGTCTTCCAGAGGTCTCTCATATATAAGGTTCTCAAGCTGCCTCAGGAAAACCATTCTGTGGATGATAAAAGACTTACTAACTCCAGGAGAATTGTTTCATGTCAGCTCTGGTGGCAGAAGGACAGTGAGCTGCCCTGTCTGACCTGCATTATGTCTATTGTCACAACATTATGTCATAATGCATTATCTGCATTATGTCACTGACAACACAAAAGCTACAAGATCAGTACAGCGAATCCCTCAAGTTTTTCTTCTATGTACTGACCTCTAGACTGTGCTCCCCTCTCAGGGCTAATGTGCATATATGTATGTGTACACACACACACACACACACACACACACACACACACACACACACACATCCATATGTGAGTGTGCTTAGGAGCAACTTGAGGTGGAGACATAAGGAGCACTGACCAGAGTAGACACGGCATCACATCCACCAACAAACAGAAATCCACTGAGTATTTTGCCCCTGCCAGGACTCTGGAAAACCAGATGTGCTGGGGCTGGAGGACATGGGGTGGAAACCGCTGTTGGAGGGCTACAGGCAAAGATGTGAAATGTTCCTGAGGGCACTTGCTGCTCCTGTGCACAAATTATAAGAGAAATAGTAAGACTGACTGGGTGGCCTGAGTCCACCACACTACATTCACCTGCAGAGATGGAGGGTGAACAGGTTGCACTTGCAAGGCGTGGAGGAAAGGCAGGAAAAGCCGTAGCTGAAGAGACAGGGGTAGAAAGAATCTGGATGTTATGGATTTTAGGATTAACTCAGGTGAGGGAAGGCTTGGTGAGAGAGACAGGGAACATCACCATCCCCCTCCCCTCCCAGCCCTCCACTGACTCTTCTTCATTCCTCATCTTTAGTACTAGTCCCTTGTACTTCATTCCCCCTCTCAGCCCTCAACCTGCTTCCTCCTACAAAAGATCCAGTCATTACCACCACGAAAGAGTTTTGCTCCTCCAAAGAAGGGACAGAATGAGGCCTGCTGACTCCACTGCTGAAAGCTCATGGTATTCTGAGCCTGGTGAAAAGACTCCAACATCCAGCAGTTTCTGGTAGAGGCTGCGAACAGCTGAGGTAAATCCAAGCTCTGCCTTGGATTTGCTTTTATTTATTTAGAGGTCTAATCTCTGTCTCTGGCCAGCAAGAGAGAGCAAGTATGATTTACAACCACTTTTTCTAGTGTAGCCAAAGATTATTCCTTCTTCCAGGCCAGAGATATTTAGTTGGTCCCAAAACAATCTTTTTTTCTTTCTTTTTTTTTTTTTTTATTCTATTTTTTTACAATGGATTTTTTGCCTCTGCTCTTTGATGTCAATGCCAAAACTCCCATTTACTTCATCAAGTGTAGGATTTGTCAGTGCAAGATACAGGGAAAACCAGCAGGCTCCCAGTTTAACATGCATGGACAGGACATTTCACAATGTAGCTAAAACAGTCTTCGTCTTTTCTAGCTGAACCTGATAGTACAGTAGCCACCATGCGTAAAATGACCCTGCACGTTGTGCAATTTAATGGGCACTGTGGCACTGGGGTGGCAGCATGCTGTGTACTACACCACCAGAGAAGCTGAAGGCATGCCAGCAGCTGTGGTGGATTGATTGTCACATCAGATCAGCTAACCACCCTCGCTGGGCAAGAAGGGAGTTACACATGCAATTTTTCGGTATCTTTGCTATGTGTCACAAAATGCTACCTTTTCCCTTCACTGTTTTTCAATCCGTTTCTTTTGTGTCCTCTCTGGTAGCAGAGACAAACTCTCCTTCAATGTAAAATGACTCCTAGACACAGGAGAAGCATCAGATTTTGACACTAACTGACCCATAACTTCATACTACCCTGTGCTGAAATCCCTACAGCAGGCTGAGCTTCCTGCACAGCTAACTGGCAATGGCACAGCCACAAAGTGCTGTGCTTTCGGGATATTACTGCCCAGAGAAAACCCTAGAGAAGTTCAAATACCCAGCTTTTTGCAAATAATTATCGGTATCTTTTCAGACATAGACAGGAGAGGTAAAAAAGCTATTCAATAATTTATCCAAGCAACTCCTGGCTTTTTATATCAAACTGCTGAAAAGCATTTTCTGAGCACCCAGGACATTTCTGTGGTTACAAGCCATGCATTTGTATCCACTGTTAGTTACTCAGACATGATTTCCATGCTTTGATCAAAAAAATGAAGACGTTCCAATGTACTTCATAAGCAAGCTGTAGTAGGCACTGAATAGTGAGTTCCTTGAGCATGTAAAGGAAAGTTAGACCATAACCTTTTCTTATGACTAGTGGTGTTCATTTTGTGTTACAAGAGAGGCACTATTATAACCCAGAACACTGCACTTCACCAAATTAGCTATTTTCTTGTCCAACAAACTGGAAAACAAGATAAGACAGAGCTTTGATTGCTTATAACTCTGAATTATTTTCTATTTAAGTATGCTTTGGAATGTGAAGCTGTAAGTAGAGTCAACAGGTTATCCAGTATCATGTCAGATAACACAGAAGAGATGGCAGAAGGGACCTATCAACATCCCAGATGATGTCTAAAACAAAATAATCTTCTGCATTAAAAAGAAACTTTTTCCCTACATTGTTTATCTGATGGTGTGGCAATTCGCATGTTGTTATTTCAGATGTGTAGTCTCCACTGTAAGTACCTAAAATCAGCTCCACATGCAGCCACCTCCCTGATTGCTGTGGTAAGAGGATGTACGTGGAGCAAAATATGAGTGTCTCAGGTGTTACAGCAATGTCAGGTGGTCACAAACAAGGAAAAATATAATCATCAGGCAAAGCAAGCTACATTTGTATCAACATTTCAGACAAAACTATGTTTCCATGAAACCAGGACTTCCAAGCAACTGAGGTGAAATATTGTGGTAGCTAGTGTATCTCATTGCTTGTGACATTTCATCTCTAGAAGCTGGATGCTGCCGGAGCTGGGCTAGTTGCAGAAGAAAGGGATGTTGGAAGACTTCACAGTTTGTCACACCGACATAAGAATGATTAAAATGAGACAGTCGCTAAAGAGAAGTTGCATTTCCAACTGAAGCTATCACAAATTACAACAACTTGGCATGCTATCTAGCTTCTGTAGGCTTTTTTATTACATTCTTGTGTCCTTATGTAGACCAGCCACTCTACTTGCCCACACACAACAGAGGAGACTCCAGTTTTAATGATACTGCATCTGTCTGTTGATAATGAGAGTGAGTTAGAGGTAGAAACAGCACCTTTTGGACCTCAGTGTAGTGATGGTGCTGTAAAGCCTTTCAGAAGCCTGGTTTAAATCTATAATGTCACTTACAGAGGGTAGCACCAGTTGCCATTCTGAGCTCCAGGATGGCCTGGGCTCCAGGGGATGCTGCAGGAGGGCTCTCATGTTTCTGCCCGGGCTCAGAAAGGAAAAGCTCTCTCCATCCAAGCAGGGACTAGACTTCTATCAGAAAGAGATGGGATTTCCAGACCACTGCCTTAACTCTGCCTGTTTTGAAATCAGTAAGTATAATTCACAGTGGCAGCAGAGTTAGGCCAGTGAGATTCGAGTGAAACTGAAAATTAACAATGCCTGTAAGTGCAAGACAGTCCTCAGGACACTCAACAGTCCCTGCTTAGCTTTTGTTACTGTTTTGCATTGACAGGTTTGCATATTTTCTTTGAGCTAAAGTCAGATCCCTGCTGTTCACGCAAGATGCCAGAGGCCAATTACTTGTTACTATTTATATAGTTTGTTGGCTCTGTACAGGTTTATTGAAAAAGTGATCCTGCAGAAAGACCTTTGAAATATAAATGAATATAAATGAAACATAAAGCCTTTTTGTTCCCTCTTCAAATCTCGCCTGGAAATTTCTTCTGGGTGGAAGCTTTGCTAGACAAAGGCTTAACTGCTGGAACATGATGCCTGTCATAAGAACTGAAGCACACCATGAGAAGGAGAGCTGGGAATCATTGCACGCTTTTTCCTTTTCTTTACCCCATACTTTCCTTCATTTTCTTTTTCATGCACACTGACATACTTTTTTGTGGTCAGTGAGAATTCATCTTAATGTATGGATCTACTCTGCAAAAATTGTATTATCTTTCATTTTTTTCTACGCTTCAGTGACTGCATATTAAATATAGTCCCTTCTAACTACCAGCCAAACACATTTTCAGATTCAGGGTTAGTATCTTTTGAAAGGGAAGAAAGGGCATTCCTTTGTTGGATGAGCAACAACAAAAGCCCCCAAACCCCATAAGATAACTGAGCTCTTGCTACCAGTAGATCAATTTCTTCTCTAATAGCAGTATACATCTCAAGCCAGGTCCAGGCCTCGGTGCACTTTGAACTGGACCTCAGGCAGCAGATTGGGACAGTACCCTGCAAGAAGATGCATAATTCAGGTCACTGTCATGTGCCATGCCTCATAGGAAAGCAGGAAAGATTTTACACAGAAATTCCTGGCTGTGACTCTGATCAGACACGGGCAGGTCAATAGAATAAAAATGAGCCTTTTTAGAACCCTAACTTTGTGGTCTTCTGCCACGTTTCAAATATATTCTTACTTTGAATGCTAGCCCATCTGTTCTCTAACACTATTTTGCAGGCCTCTAATAGTTTAATATTTTTGTAATGATGAAAATGTAAGTATCCAACTATGCACTGTGCTCTGGTCAGGGAAAAATGTCCTGTGTATCAGCACACATAAAATGGCTCCCGCAGAGATTGTCACTGGTGGATATAGCCCCCATTATTAATGTAAAACACACTGCTGCCACTGATGATTATTACTAATAACAGTAATCCTCCCTGAATGGGTTTATTAAAGTGTCCTCAGCATCACTGTGGGCTGTTAATGATCTGCTGGTAATGGCCTGTTTTGCTGTGTCTACTGCTTAATTCATGTCTATTTCTGCTGATTTTTTTTCCCCATTAATCATCCACCGAAAACATTTTTAATATTATCTTTTGCAGCACAAGTAACGAGAGCATTTTAACAGTCATTCTGAGTTTGCTTATTCTGGATCTTCTGCATGGGTATACTGTTAAAATCAGCAGCTTCATGTACCCCTGCCCTCTCAGTCCTGCTCCAGAGACAACTGTCGTGGTGGCCTCTCTGGGTCTTGTTCAGGGGGGACCACATTTTGCCTTTAAGCTCAGAGACTCAGTCTGTACCTACACTCCTTGATGCATGCTGATGCATGCTGATGTGTACTAGGTCTCAGTCTGTCACAGCACTGGGAAAAAAACCTAGCACAAAAACAGGTCCAGTATATAAAACCACAGTATAGCATCCATGTTGTATAACAAAGCAGAAGTTCACTGTACATTTTTCTCCATTTCAGTTTTATTTGATTTTTTTTTTGTTTTGCAGAAAGCACTGCTGATGACCGCCAGTCAGTTTTACGAAAGGTTTGGATCTATTTGCATGGAAAAAAAAATTAAAATTCTTCAGTTTTGTAATCCTCACCTTTCAGTTTACTTTCCTGTAACTGCAACAAAAATAATTCTAATAGAAGATCTAAGTATGAAAATTTCAATTAGTAATGCAATTAATCATGGTGTTGGATTCCTGTCATCTTAGCTTAGGTAATCAACTATCAGTTTGCAGGCATTCAACACAAAAATCCTAGCATTGATTTTTTTATAACTTTGGTACTGTTTGCTGTTGAGTACTGTTAATATCTGGGCACAAAAATGTGATTAAGTTATGCAAAGAAAATGCACACGATGTTCCCTATAATAGTTTTGCTCAGTTAGCTTTTGGATTTTCGTAAGTGAAACAAAAAGGTTGAAAACAAAATTTGAAGCACTATTCTAAAAGGCAGTAGGGTTAAGGATATCATTCATAATGAGTAACACTGTTTGACACCTCATAGGAAGAGCAGACCTGGGGTGTTTTTTTAAAAAATAAAAATTTCTTTAATTACCCCATAGATAGTACTAGAAGACTTCTTTGCCTTGCTTGTTTGTTACGAACGGTACTAGACTTCTATAGGGTTGCTCTCCTTATTGTTAAACCTCCAGTCACCACTTTGCAGCTTGCCTCTTTACCTTACTTCAAGGCCATAAAAAAAAATAAAAATGCATCCTTCTCAGTCACCTACATCCATCAAACAATATTTTTAAAATCCCAGATGCAGAGGCTTGGAAACTACATCATCTGCATTAACCAATAAAGAGAAAATTTCACCTTAACCCAACTCAGAATAGCCTCTCTTTTTCACATTCGAGCCAATTTAGTCTTATCCATTTAGATAATTGACAGTAAAAGAGATACTAGTTAATCTAGCATGGGTGTTAATTTGATAGCCAACCTCAATTTAGTGCCCTGCAACTGTTCACCATACATCTTGTTTTTGCCTTAAAATGCAATTCTCATTCAGATGCTCGGAAAACAGGTCAACGCCCGAGGAAGTCCTAGGGAGTAAATTGACAATGAACACCTTTGACAGAAATCCTCAGGTGCATGAGTTGCTTTTGCCTTGTCTAGCTGTCTCTCTCTGGTGTTCTTGGAATCATTTGGTTATGAACTTATGCCGTTGTCTTGGAAGATCTTTAATAATAGCAACACAGGAGATTTCAAAGCGTGCCTGGAAGACATCAACTTCTCTTGTCATCAGTCAAATTATGGTATTGTTAGATATTTCATTTTTCCCAGGTAACTACTTTTCTGAGAATACAGTTTTTCTTCCAATGACAAAAGATACAAATAAAAAAAAAAAAAAATTGACTGAAAAGCCAAAAGCTCCTATAAGAAATTCTAGAAGAAGAAAAAGTATGTATTTCTATTTTATGCATACAAAAGACAAGACCCATAACCAAGAACTATATTTCTGACCATCACCCTACAATCAAGAGTTGAATCTGCATCCAAATATCGTAGAATCATAGAAGACTTGGAGTTGGAAGAGACTTTCAAGATCACCTAGTCCCAATCCTCCGCCATAGGCAGGGACAACTCCCACTAGCCCAGGCTGGTCAAAGCCGCATCCAGCCTGGCCTTGAACACTTCCAGGAATGGGACACCCACAACTTTCTCGGTCAACCTGTTCCACTGTCTCATCACTGTCACAGTAAATAATTTGTCCCTAATATCTAATCTATATCTCCCCTCTTTCAGTTTAA
>VXBW01004759.1:158016-183808 GCA_013400375.1 Thinocorus orbignyianus
AGGTCTCTTCTCCAGGCTGAACAACCCCAACTCTTTCAGCCTTTCTTCATATCAGAGGTGCTCCAGCCCTCTGAGCATCTTCGTAACTCCCCTCTGGACCTACTCCAGCAGGTCCATGTTCTTCTTACGTTGGGGTTCCATGTGGAGTCCAGCATTCACGTTCTATGAAGTTTTTAAGCTGTGACTGACCTTCCAAGGCATTTCAGAGTTTATTTCTATTTTGTTGTCGTTAAACTGATATTGCAATAATATGTTGGAACTTCAATTGCTCCTCTCTTGCTGACTGTTTTCATTTGAGCTCAAAACTGTTAATGAAAGCACAGTTTTATTTTAAAATTTTCAATAAAAACAGAACAATGAAATAGAGTAGAAGAAGAAAAAAGAAAAAAACAACAAACCACACACACAGAGTATCCTTGGCCCTTCAGAGAAGGTTTTGTTGTACTAAGCTCAAAGGACTGTTTTTCACCTTTCACAACTGTAGTGATCATTAGTAAGGTTAGGTGCCTTTGATACTTTTATGTTAAGCAAAAAAAGTGATTTGAAACATGAGTAAGAATCATCCAGGTCACATTAAGAAACCAGGTTCCTGTAAGCAGCGATATAAAGACTTTCATTTGGAGCTATCGTAAGAGAAAGAAAATGATGCTTTAGGCTGCCACACACCCCTTCACAGTCATTACAGAGTGAGAGCAGTGAAATGCCATAAAAGAAAGCAATGGTTTCATTTACGAGTTTCTCATTCAATACCCTCAACTCACTTCATTAGACCCAGATCGTGAGGCCACAGAAAAAGCCACTTACCCAACAAAGTTAAAGACAGCATTCAGAATGATGAATAAATACTTTTGACTAATTGTGGTAATTCCCCAAATTGCATAGAGTTTTGGTGGGTGCTTTATCAAAAGGTGTTAATGTCCTGTGGAATTAGGAGTGCCAGGGTTCCTCCCCTTTCCTCCCAGAAAGGGAGGAAAGGGTACTAAGAGGGGTGGCAAGAGTTTCCCAGGCTCTTAGGGAAGCACCACCTGTGATGTTTTAGAAAGACTCATTGTCCATGGTTTCACGTGGTGCTCTGAAAGGCTCCATTGATATGCACTTTCAGAGCACAGTGACGTTAGTCTAGTTATTTGTCTTTTTTATTGGTCTTTCCATTCGTTGGTTTTGCATTTATACCTCTCACTATGAAGGGAAGCCTGTTTTTAACTAGAAACCCTTAGATATGCTGGTGATAAGTCACTGAGACATGGAAGGAAAGTGAGGCATTGGTGAGAGTCCCTCAGTATTTCAAAGCCGTGCTGCTGCACACGCCCGATTTTCAGTACTATTTTCCATAACCACATAGCCACCTGGTCTCTTTTAAGAGCAAAACAGAGGAGACTTCTTTTTGATGCTCTGTTCTTCTTATAGGATCTTCAGCAAGTCGAAAGCTTATGCCCAAGAAAATTGCCTGCTCTCATGATAACTCTTAAGAGCCAAGGATGCCATTTTAAAATAATAGCTGTTTGTGCAATGGTCGATAATTTCAAATACTGAGAAAAACCTGGGAAGTAACAAACCAGTTAGTATTTCCACACTTTGGACAATGTTGTTTAGCTCATTACACAGGTTTATTACCAGTCTAAATGGAGTTTAGGTAGTTCTCACCACTAACATGTTAACAATGATTAAGCCAAAGCATGCACACAAAATAATAGTTGAAATAACTGTATTTCTTGTAGGAGATACAGCAGTTACAATCTATGCTCCAAATTTTTGCTTTACAGTGATGCCAGTACCAAAGCTAGACTGAAGTTATGTCTTAAGAAAAGTGCTTCCAGCTACAGCTAAAATAAGCTGATACAGCAGGACCACGTAGCTGTTTATTGCAACAGCTTGAGCTTGTTTTAATTAGTAGATGGAACTGTTCTTATTTCACTTCTAACTGAAATGTTTGGAAAGCAATGCCCACATGACATTGTTCTAGAATAGGGAATTAACTCAAATGAAGCTAATGAAACTGGACAAAACTTCACAAAACCGAACCACAGAAACTTCTACAAGACACTGAGACACTCTTTGTACAGCCTCAGGTTGCTCTTTGCCAGTGCCCAGCTTCCCTGTAACTTGGGAGCAGCTAGACCCCATTGCTTCTGCAACAAAATTAAAACACTGTGAAACACCTGGGTGTTTTGAAAACATCCAGGATAGATACAGGCAGAAAGAAGTGGATTTGATGTGCCACTGCAACATAATCAGGGGCTCCATTGCCCTTCTGCAGACTTACTGCTTTTAACTGTCTAGTTTGAAGCTGCACAGATGACATATGAAGTCTAGCCTACAGACATATGAGTATGGCCTACAGCTCACAAAGCTAGCCATGGGGCAGCTGCCTTACAGTTCTATCGCCTGTGAAAAGGAATTCAGCAAAATGAAAATTTTAAAATAGAAAAAGTAGGAGACTAAAACTGCTTTAGACAGCTGCTATATGAAGTAGCAGGTGACAAATCTACCCAGGGGCCCCAATAAATATTAATATTTAAAAGGTCTTCCATTTCACTAACTTTAGATAAATCCATTGCACTGTCTGTTGCCTTAAGGGAGTGGGACCAAAAAGAAATCAGAATGAACGAATTAGAGAAGGGTTTTCAGCTTCCCTGAAAGAGGTCTCTCACAGCACTTCCCCAGACCTGTTCTCCATCCTCAGCATATCTGCACATCAGCACACCAGGCTGACACCCCACTGTACTCTTAGTAGCCTTCCCCACTACCAGCCTATGTCCACGTCACAGCAAGCCAGACACACATAGGTAAAGTACTATGCAAAGTAAAAAGTGATGTAAAGCTCAACTCTACACAAGGTTAACATGGCAATTTTTGGATTTGGCTGTCATCTGTCACATCAGTTTCACCTGTAAGATCATGCGGCTCTCACAGAGCTGTGTATTTGTAGCTACCACCAAACTTTTTTTTTGCTGTGTGATGCAATTCTTTGCTGTTCTAGGCATTGTTTATAGCTAGAGAGCATTATGCTACATTATGCTACTGTAAACCACATAAATTCTACTGTCAAGACAAAGTTTGGTAATTAAAAAAAATACTGTCAGGTTTGCTTTTTACCACCTAATGTTGCATTGCTATGTTTAGAACTAAATACACATCCCCACCCAATTCAGGTAAACACACATACAATGGTATCTTAATATAAAATCTCCCAGACTTCTAGGTTTATAAGCTGGTCTTTCTTTGGCAGGAAAAGAAGAGATACATTGAGGTTGTTTTTTACTGTTGGAGTTAGTCAGGTGCTGTATTGATAGGAATAATGTTTATTAACATGTCACGCAAAAAGATGTTGAAAGATTAATTATAAAGTTTTGTTCCCTGTGTTATAAATTAGCATGCTTAAGAATCCAACTGGCTGCACAAGTTATGTTATTCTAGGGAGATATTCAGCAATTTAGATGAAACAATTTTTAGAGGAAAAAAGTAAATATCTTCCTTGGGGAAAGCATTAATAAGTTTTAGTGTTTCCTGACTGAAAGACTTTAAATTTTGCAGCCTGCAAAAAAGTTAGGTTTTCATTTTTATTTGGGAGGAGAAAATATCAGTTTTAACCTTGTCGGAAACTACAGGAAATTCTAATTATACTTGCACTGGTATCTTAAATATACAAATACATATATACTATATAGCATACAATTGCATGCTGTATAGTACGATATAAAAACACTATAGAATAAAAATTTTATGGCATGAGTTTGAAATTACATCAGCAGTAATGAGGAAGTCACAGATGAGCTAAACAGTGTTGAGACCAGGCTTTACATTCTTTTGTCTGCCAAGTCACTGTCTTAAAGAATACAAGAAAGTGCTGTTTGCACACATTTCTCTTGAAAACAAATTTCTGGACTCTTGCAATTATATCAGTCTAATCTGACTGGCCAGATCGATTGGGTTGGGGGTAGCAGGAAAAGATATTTGCTTTGATTTTGGGGGATTTTTGGTGTGTGATTTTTTTTAATCGCCTCAATTCTATCAGGAACAATTCTGATGTATTTGAACAACATTGCATTGAAATATGGCAATACTAGCGTGTTTCTCAAGAGGCGTTTCAAGGTTAGTCCAAAACAGTCCTGACATATGGTTTGTGAAGAACAACATTTTGTCACAAAACTAGTCTAGCATCTGAGTATGGTCCAAAAGTAGAGGATGTGTTTCTGTCTCCCTGAAGATCCTGTCCCTCCAAGAGAGATAAAACCATTCTTGTTTTATACTTGCAAATAACTAAATGAGCAGACCGAACTATTACTTTTCCTGACAATGAACCTGGGGGAGGGAGAAAGAAAAGAAAGGTGTTGAGAGGAGATTTCAGTATGTGTTCACTGTGAGAAGCTTCTGAAGGTGAAGGTCTGGTTAGGCAGAGTCATCAAGAACCCCTCTGGAATGGGCATAGGTGGTCTGTTGTGAGTGGAATTTTTATTGTGCAGCTACAGCTGCATATCACATGTACAGGTGGGACTAAGGTTGCCCAGGTTAAGTGAGAATTCATACTTTCATCTGATATTTGCTTTGATGCCAAGACTTGCTGGAATTCAGCCCAATAGACATAGTCAGATGTAATTCAGGGCAGGGCAGGGATTCAATCTGCTGCACAAAATTATCACCTTGGGGAAAGACTGAAAGGAGAGGAATGAGCCAGAAACTCCAGAGAAAAGGAGAAGGAGCAGCTGCAGAAGCCACAGACCTTTCTGCTTCAGGTCTCTTCTTGCCAAACTTTGGCTTGTCAGTCAAGTCTGACTTTCAAGCACCTTCAGGGTTAGGCAGTGTCTTTTGCTGAGGCAAATGCCAGTTGCTTTAACAGGGGTAATTCTGAGTTTCCAGGATCAAGTGGAACTTCCCTGGTCCACAGTGTGCCACAGAGGATGCCACTCAAACACAGACTGGCTGGGAGGACACAGTAATTACCCAGTATCATGATGACATGCCAGTGCAGGTTTTGGGACAAGAATTAACATGCTTGTACGTGCCCCACAATTACTAGCATCTCTACCACGCACCCCACTGCACAACTATGCCTTATGCTTTTGTCATCTTTTCTGCCTTCTACCTAAAGCTGTATTTCCTAAATCTCACTTTGGGGGGACAGGGGGGGAGTTCTCAGGTTTCTCCAAGAACACAAAAGACAGAAATTAATGAAAGTAACCAGAAGTTGTCTGAAACGTCCATTCACTACATGTGGGCTCAGAAAAGAGCACTCTGATTTCCAAATTCTTTGTCATGACCCTGTAGCACTCTTTGGTGTCTGAACACTCTTTGACCGAGCAAGAGTCTACCTTTCACTGACTCACCCCACTCTCATCGTGCAACTTTTAACGGCTTTCACCAACAAGTAGCTTAAGGAACACATGCAAGTATGCTTCAATTGCTTCACACCACTGTTTCCTGGGGAAGTGAGACCTATTCAGTCCCTCTAATTGTCTCTCCTTCACCTGTAACAACTTCTTCAATTTTGTCTATCTTTTACTTCTCTGCCAAATGTGTTTTAAGGCTCAGAAATAAAAATCTCCAGGAAACATTGTGAGAGTTCACATTTGGATAGAAGACTGATTAAATTAGCATTTGAGGAAGTGAGTTAAACTCACCTTTCCCTTGTGAAACCAGAGAAGTTCCATCCAGTTGCCCCATGCACACACTGGTGCTAGTCAGCTGATCTGCATACGCCCAGCAGTCAGCAGTAACGTACATCAGTACTCATGTGAGAACTGGGGAGGCACTAGGGAGAGGGAATAACAGTGTGGAGAGCAACGTCAAGGCCATGGGAAGAAGACAAGATGCTACAAAGTGAGGGTTAGTAGTGTTTAGGGCGCATACACAACACAAATCCTTTGGGAAATCAGGCTTCATTAGTTTCAGGGATTATAGCATGACACATATAAACATAGACAGTGGGGAGGAACCCAAAGTACACCCCAAAGTACACACTTTGTGGTACACTGATGCAATAGAAATACATTTTAACTCTGTGCCATATTAAAAAGAAGTGGCACTGTGAATACTGATCAAAGCACAGAGCCATGTCATCCTGTGGAAATACTCTTGGTCTAGACAGCTTGAACAGGCTTAGCTCATTAAAGAAGACACCACCTCAGCCAAGAACTTAATGAGGACTTTCACAACACCCAGACAAACCTTGTACCTGGAATATTCAAATGTCTGAGTTGATAGTGAACAGAGCTTACTCTTTCAACTGGAAGTCAATATTATCTTCAAAATCAGCAAGAAGTCAGAATCTTTGGAGCATGAATTCTTAACAAATCTTTCTCCCAAACCGTCGGCTCTCAGCCACTGTAGTTATATTGGCTAGAGAAGATCCACACTGAATGCCACAGGAAGCAGCAGCACTGACCTCAGTCAGAGAAGAAGCTGAACTGTAATCCAGAGCAGTTAAATTTTTTTAATCAAGAATTGCTTATCCACAAGACAATCACTATAACAGCCAAACACTGTACCGTCAGCAACCTAGTACTGACCCCCTACAGACTTCTAAGAAATGGAGGATCTCCTTCAGGGATACAGTAAGCAATATCCTGACAATGTCCGAAGAAAGCTTACGCCTGGTCTGAATATAGATTTGAGTCCATCATTCCAACAGCCTTATTCTAGACAGCTTGCAAAAGAGAGCTTTTGTGTGCATAAAAGAGTTAAAAGCTCAGTACTTTATACACACCACCAAACTTTGAAACATTTTCTAAGCTTTAAAATAACATTTTCCCTGCCCACCCCCTTAAGTGTGCTGTCCAAGAGAATTTTATGCTTTTCTCTTTCAAGATACTTAGTTTAGGGAACATGTAACCACCGGCAAAAAAATATCAGGTAAACTATGGGTAATAATATAAATTTTTATGAATTGTCAATTACCAGCAGAAATCTATTAAAACTAACTTCTGTGAAACTTGTTGTTTCTCCTTGACATAACTGGCACAGTTAAAAATACTGCCCTCTCCTGAAATCTGGACAAACTCTTATCTGCATTGTTTCTGCATTTTCTGCAGGAAGGAAAGACCCGGCAACCTTGGAAAAAGCTCTTTCTGAATCCAGACTTTGCATCCAACCTCAGTTTTTAGCAGAAAGCCATCATCCTGGCTGGTTTCTGGTTTTTGCCAAGAATGGTTTGGCCTGATAGCTCAGCGTTTTAAACAAAGCAGCGTATATATTTGCTGTTAGAGAATACCCATTCTTGCCAGCATTTAGTCAAAGACTATATTACATTCAGCAGCACTGTAGAACTGCACTCCAGAATTCTGGAAACATACTACTAAAAATCCAAACAGTCTCTTGTTTAAAACAATCTTCTTTAGACTGCTGTTTTCTGAACTAGTTCTTCCTCTGCCATTGCAGGCAAGGGCTTTCCGGGATACTTTTGACTCAGGTGATGAGGTGTTTGAAAAGACCAAGTAGCATCTTGCCTACTCATTACAAACAACAGTGTGTAGTAATATAAATAATAGGATGAAGTCATAGTACAGTCAACTTGGAGTCTACAGAGCCAAGATACAACCTCATCCATACAGGCAGGTCAAATGACAGCAATGAGTACCTGGCTTCTACCCTGAGCAATGTAAGTACAAGTCTCATGGAATGTGATAAGAGGGGAAACATCTCATTCCAGAGGTCACAGTGATCATTTCCTAATTTACTGTTGCACAGAGGGACCTCCTCTTCCCATAGGTAGATTTATGACTTGGAGACCTTGGCCATTGAGCCTAATTTGAATAGGTTTAAAGGACTCATCCATGAGATTAAAAGTAGTTATTAACTTATAATACAATGCCAACATAGCCAATTTTGTCAGAGTTGAATTATTGTTAACCATAAAAACCAGTGGTAAAGGTGATAGCTGTCCAGTGATCAGGGGATCTGCCCAGGACTTGGAAGATGCAGGTTCGCCACCTAAAACCTTCATGGATGACATGTTACTGTTTGCCCCTTGGCTACATGGGGAAAATAAGCACCATGCTACCCCACAGAAATATAAAGGGAGATTGAGAATGGTGGTTGAATGTATGATTAAAACATTTTTCCTGATCGATTCTTTGCTTGTTAAGGACCCAATAGACTACCGAGAAAAGCAAGATAAAACGTACCACTTTGTAGCACAAAAGTGTATGTTAAAACTACGAGTTATGTAAGACAGCAGATTATTAAAGCAAAGACAACTGGAGGCACGTAAAAAGGCCCTTTAGGCACTGAGAAGTTGCTCTGGTTGCTCTCTTACTAAGATACTTGCAAAGATTATTACTAACTGATAGCTTAAAGGTCACAGGCTACAAGATTTGATAACAATATAACCCAGAGATTCCTATTATCTTCCAATTTTTTTAAGCCAGAAATGAAGCAAAATCTTTCCCAGGATGAAGAATTCTGGGAGGTGTCACTCACACTCCCTTTGGCTGGCACCAAGGAGAGTTGGGCTCTAGAAGAGTACATAAACAGATTAGGGAAATTAGGCTGGCTTGTAATTTACATGCATGCCATTCCATAAACATGCTCACAGCAAACCCATCCCATCATTCTTTCAAATACTGTATTTCTTTGTTCTGGTTGGCAATTTCACACAGACTTCACTTTTGGCATCTTTTTCCCTGAGGCAGACTGACCCTCTGCTGCCTGTGCCTCTTCTGTGCATCACAGGGAGACATGCCAACCACCAGCTTCCAATGGTGCCAGACTGTGTGAGCCAAAAAACTTCGTCATTGACTAAAGAGTTGTTTTCTCAGCATGAAATAGCTGTATTGATAAATTATAGATTTTAAATTTAGAAATAAATAAATGCAGGAACCAATAGCATTGAGAATGGGTTTCTATTATTCTTTGACTTGCAAGCTGAGAAGAATTCTCATGGTTCAAAATATACACAAATGCATCTAGACTGTGTTTCAACTAAGCCCCTGAATTAAGATGTAGTCCAATCCATCTGTTCATACCTTTCTCACACGCTGAATAAAATAAAGCATGTTGTGGCAGTCCTGAGTAAAGCACCTTACCCCAGGGCAATTAAGTGGGTCCTAATGTTCACATTTTTGGAATGGTGTTCTGTTTACTGAAAACTAACGACTTCTTTGATAGGCAAAATTTGTTTTGTGGCAAATCCATTTCCTCTAGGTAAAATCAAATAATGAAAACACTAAACCTAAGAATTTTGCTCCAAAATAATTATTCAAAAATATTTTTCATCTCTTATTTTGTAATACTCTTATATTCCTAAAGCAAATCATTTGCAAATGAAAGTCAAGCAAGATTTATAAGAAGCAGCAATAAATACTAGCCTGTGTGCTACTTTTGGGGCAAGAGAAAGGACAAATGTTAAACAAAATTAATTTTGCAGGTCTGAAACAGAAGCAGTAAAACATCAAGATAAATACAAATGAAGAACAATTACCCAGTTTCATCTTAATGTTTATCAGATAAAGACTGGTCAGGTTTTATTAATTTAAAAGAAGAGCATAACCCCCTGAGCAAGTCTGATGTAGTACAGGAAATAGGCTTGCAAAAGACTGATGGATTGTTTTCACAAGGGAACATACATTTTTGTTCCCTTAAAGAAAACAGTTAAAAGCACTAGCACTAGTTGCATATTCTGTGTGCTTTAGCTTTTTGACTATTTGTCCTCAGCAAATAACATCCTAAACTATGCCATATCTGAGTTTAGACTAAAACAAGATTACTGAAGAGATTTTTGCCAGACTGTTGAGTGTTTTCTTTGACATCGTTTTTTTAAAAACAAGTTTAAAAACAAATAATGAGACTGAGCTCATAGCAAGTCTATATTTTATTAAACCATTTGAGACTACTACACTAATTTTCTTCAGACTTGGCTTTTCTCCATTAAAGCTCAATGAAATACTGTCAGCCAGCTGCCTGCTTTGCAAGATCGTGAACCAATTGCACAGGCATTGCTTTACAAAGTGAAGAAAGCTTTTATTAAAACTCTGCAATACACAGCTCTTTCAGCATTAGTAGGCAAGTAATCTCTCAACTGGCCCAGCTGAGAGCAAGATTTGTAAATTGTATGTCCAGTGGTATTGTTTGTTTGTACTACAGTAACACTGAAAGACATCATCTAGGGAACAGGACCTGTTTGTCTATATACTGCACTTTCTCATGGTTGGGAAAGATGGGTCTGTTAAGAAGAAAGTGGAATCTACTGCCACACTACTTACGGCAGGAGAAACTGGATGCTGAGATAATAAATATTAAGATTCTCTCACTTTTTTCTACATTGTCTATGAAATTTCGCCAGTGTCAATAACAATGGCAGAACTCAAACTGAAACCAAGTAACAGCATTGCTAATTAAGAAATTCCTTTTACCAAGTAAGGTGTTTTGCTTGGAAAATCCTAACAGACTATTTCAGTTTCCTCCTCGTCCCTCTAGCCTAAAGTGTTATCATCAGCACACACTTTATCAGTCCCACATTTTTTACTGACTATCTTCAGAAGACTGAAGTGTACCTTGCAACCATCTGTTGCATCCAGCACTGAAGCCTACAACACAATGGCTAAGTGAGAATGCGATGGTCAAATTTATGATGCTGTTTGGTTAACGTCCCTCTTGATTCACAATTTATACGTTAGTGCAGTCAAAACAGGAAGTTAATACTAATTGAATAACAACTAGTAAATTGCTATAATGCAAGTCGAGGATAGGACACAACAGGAAGTGTGTATAGTTAAATAAGTTAAAGCTGATAATATGGTACAAGAGCTGTTAAACACCCTAAAGACACTTATTAACACACTGTGATTTATGCTTGCCTCAATGAGCTGACCTGGTTATCTTAATACCTTTCAAAACAAATTTCCAATAAATAAATCCAGAGTAATGTAAAAGGTATTTGTAGAATCTCTTCTGCTATTGAAGAAGTACAAACTCCACCAAATTCATCCCACTCACAGACCTCATGTTGAAGTTTTGTTTTGCAAGTACACCACACAGCTGTCATTTTGTGCTTTATATGTGTATTTTCATCATTTCTGTCTGTAATTCCACAATGAATAAGTTTCCTAATATTCCTGCTGTTACACAAATATGCTGCGTCAGGCTCTAGGCAGAAAATAAACGCCAGAACAAGCCAGATCATCTATTGATAAACTAAGACATAAAAGGAGATGCACAGTGCTGTGTTAACATTTCTCAGGTGTGAGCTTCTTTGCAGCACAGAGAAAGGTTCGTGAACATCCTGAACCACTGTCCATTGATGCCTTTCCTATAACCCACCATATTATTTCTCACATTCATCAGGCTTTAGAAGCTAGACCCACGTAATTAATACCATTTAAAGACTAGTCTAGTTAATTATGAAAGTAGGCTTCTTGGGAACACCTCTGACTGAGGCAGAATTATAGCTCTGAGCTCCCCCACTCCTTTAGGCTGAGTCACACAACAGTCCTTCCACCCATACCCAATGTGGGTTCTGCTAGGCAAGCATGGCAATCCAGAAATGAGTCAGGTATTTGCCAATGAGTACCTTTAATGTAAGAGTGAATTAAAAACAAAACAAAGTGGGAGTTGGCTATTTAAATGAAAATAACCAGAGCTTCAGGTACATGATTTAGAACTCCTTAAACAAGTAGGCACTACCTCAAAGTCTGAGCCTTTTAAATAGCTTCAAGGTTTGAGAACACAAATCATAAAAATTCATAGATTTTCATATGGTTAGTTAGCAAAAGCTCTTTGTGCTTTTTAATTCTTTTGTAATCTGCTTTCCATTTCAATTTTCCTTGAGCCTTGCCAGTTTTACCTGTATTGAAGCCATGCTTGAATTCAAGCCATGCTGCTTATTTTTATCTTTCTTTTAGAAAAAAATACAACCAAACAAACAAACACAAACACCACCTTTACCCTTGCTTTGATATATAATTAACAACTGAGATTCATTCTAGTATTATGCTGGTATGTAGAACTTCAAACTGGAGAAGTCCAGTTAATTAATGCATTGTTTGGACAATTTGTTGTACAAAGTGGATGGTGTTGTCAAACATGATAAGCTAATTATATAGGATTTCCTTTGCAATTTATAGGCAAAAAAAAAAATTAAGAGTTCAGTAGTGTATTTCATTCGACTGCACCTTTTCTCTTTCCTGGTCTGGATATTTGTTCTGTCTGATGTCTAAGTTGTATAGAAATGATGTATTAAAAAGGAAAAGAATTCTTGACAGTTTGTTACCCAATAGTAAAGATAAATGAAATCTCTTTCCACAAAGTACTTTCAGCACTGTTTATCAGATCACTACCTGCTGAACACTTGCATGATTGAGGGCCTCCGGCTACAAAGCAAAGTGTTTCCTGAAGTGATTAATGTCAGTCTAAGAGGAGAAAAAACAGTGTAACACTTAAAATTAGCATAGAAAATAACAAAATTAAGCTCAGTTAGTTGCGCTAACACCAATGATGATGAATTTATGAGGTTCCCTGAAGACAACAACAGTATGCCCTCCTGCAGAAAAACTAGACCCTAGAAAGCTAACCGTTTATGCCATAATGGTAAACGGATTATATTATTGTATGTATTCTCATGCAACTGTTCTAGACCAAAGAAAATATGTGTTGAGGCCTATATTGAAATTGTTGTTCCAAATGTATCTGCCATGCAAGCAATGAAGTCCAGAGAGCTTTAAACAAGAATGAGTAGTTTACACTCTGATTGTAGTAGGCTCAAATTCTTATGTGATGCCCTCATTTTCTTCTAGGACTTTAAAAAGCAAAGGAGGATTTACCTCCAATGACTATAAATAGAGTAAAACTCCTACTGAATCTACTGAAACTCCTTTAACAGGGGTTCACTTTGGACTTCTGGCTTGTCAGCTAGCCGATACTGTGATTCAAGCCATGGTAAAGCATCCCACTGTGTTCTGTAAGGGATTGTGTAGTTATATCAATATGCATTATTGCACAGTAACAGGTCAATCGATCTAGATTCTTAAAGGAACTTACCATCTTTGTGGCAGGCTTTCTAACTGACTTCAGAGAATCTTTTTTGGAGCTGCATTTCAGTTCCTTGTATTTAAAGTGATGATTAAATTCAAGGACTACATTGTCACAGAAATGTCCCAATAAGCAACAGACCACTTCAACTTCTCAATACCAGTTTCCCTCGTGTCATCTATCCTTCACCTCAATCTGCTCTCAGCTGAACTAAATTCACACCTTATTTGCTGGCTTTTGGTGACCTGTTCCCAGCCAGCATTGGTTTTGTACATACCATTCCATTAGATGCTATAACTCTGTTGTCATCTGCACTTTATAATCATTCACCTAACCATGGGAAACCATGAGAATCAAAGCCTTCCCAGGGCAATTAATGGATCAATTGACATTACAAAATACAGGACCCTAAAATATTCATTATCAGTTTGAATATTTCCAGTGCTGAGAAAACTTTCTACATAGTGTGCTGAGACAATTGCTGTCAAAACCAGATTGATAGCATTACTGCTGTGTTATTCCACAGAGACTTTTTTGTTTCCTCCAATTCCACAAAGAATATTTTGTTGCATTTCTGCATTTCTGAAATATTGAGAAAATAGAATGAAGAACTGACCATCAGCCCTGGTGACTGTTTTCTAGCAGTTTTTGTAAAACAACTCAGTTGGTTTATCTTCACTAGTAATTTGTATCAATATAAGCTGAATTTTAATACAGACCAATGCAGTGTCCTGCTGGATAACCCTGTTCTTATACAAATATTTGTTTTCTGATTTTAGTTTATATTGTTTTAGAAATATAATAACCATCCAATAATATCAATAGTTGTTGGGACAGAGGAAACTACTCCTTAAGCCTATACAACTACAGAAATTTAACCATCACAATGTGACCAGTAAGACTTCCAGTGTGTACAAAGCCCAAGCTGCCCTAGCAGGCTTCTCTTCTGATATGAAGTAGAAATCCCTAAGTGAACGTGCCTGAACCCTGAGGAAAATTAGACTAAAAAGTATGACAAAACTTTGCCTTCTTAAAACTATCAGCACTTCACAATCACACAAATCTTTTGTGTAGAGATATGTAAGTATCCAGGCTATGTCAATGCTACAAAAAGTTTTGAAAGTCAAAACCCTTTTTTGTTTCTCTGAGAAACTGAAGAAAAGAAGTCTTATTTCGATCTTGCTTAACTCCCCATCCTCTGACCTCTGACAGTCCCTGTTTCAGCAGGTAGCAACTGGGATAGGAAAGAAGAGGCTGTTTGAAACACCGGCTTTCAGCTCTGAGGTAATCCCAAGTGTCAAATGTACAAACTTTCAAAAAAATTTGGGTTTGCTTACCTTAAGGCCTAACAGTTTTATTGAAATCCTATAAGCAGGGACTAGTAAATAACTAGATTTTTTTTGAGAGAAGCAATTTTTTTAGTGTGTGTAGTGGTGCTGGAAGCAACACCCATGTTCTACTCTGTTTTTAAGGGGATGTTGGAAAACTGGAAGAGAGAATCCCAAAGATAGTGGAAGTTATTAGTTGTGGAGAACTGTAATAGAGTGAGAAGTGTTGGATGCTAAAATGCTTTGTTACCTATTTGGGAAAGGCACAGCAAGAAGCAATAGGTAAAAGGTGAAACCAGATGTACTCAAAATAGCCTAATAACATGGTTTGCTAACCTCTGGAACAAACTGCCAAAGCAAGAGTAGGTTCTTCTCTCCCCATGCTTTTGAATCAAGCCTGAATGCCTTTCTGAAGCGAATTCTGAAAGATACCCCAGCCAAGCATCAGTATGCAAGGAAAATTCAGTGGCCTGAGTGGGATTAGTTTAGAAATCCAGTGATCTGTCCCAAACTCTGCAGAACTGTGACCAACACTGACTAAATTAGAAGCAGGATCAGGCTGCATAAGTTCATTAACTTAGTGAAAAGAGATCTAATGAGTAAGTAACTCCATAAACACCCAGGACAATGATTTCTATTTGCACCCTCAAAGGCTCCTCACTCCAGCTGCTTGTCAGGCAGACCAAGCCTGTCATTCACTCCTTTGTAACTCTACCCGTTGTCCAAAATCCCTTTTCTTCTATGGAGAAACCCCTTATTTTGTTCTTAGGAAGAAACCTTTAAGAGCTGAGAGAGAGAAAGGCAGTCTTTACCTCAAAACAAAGGGAAATAGAGATTCCACCAGCAGGAGGCTAACAAGCAAATGACAATTTCTGTCTCTAGGTTCTGAGCACAATCTCTGCAGGCGGTGTCAAGCCCTGTGTCAGCTCACTGCCCTGCCAGCCTTCTACAAAGGGTCAGGATGTCTGCCTGGGAGAACAAAACCTCCCTCCTCCGGGAAGCCGGCTCCACCAGCTCCCAGGCACAATGTTCCCTGGTGGGGGCCATTCAGCATGGCACCCCTCCGCACCCCCGAGGCTGGCTGATGGCCTATATAATGGCAAGTTATAGCTGCCTTGAAACTATCAAATACCGCTAAAGGCAGAAGCAGAGCATGAGGACATGCCGTGTGGACTCTGTTTGTCATTTAATGTTAAGTATTAATAGCCACTATATTGTAAAATAACGTAAAGTCTGTGCCAGATAAAAACATGACTTGAATTTGCACAGCACATTGCAGCCGTAGAGAAGGCCAGGGAGCTGGACGGCTGCACTAAGGCAAGTCATTTAACATCAGAAACTGAGCCAGCTGCAGGGGGCTCTTTCTCTAAGTCCTCTAGGCAACTCCTCTTGATTGACTGGGAGGAGAGGGGAGAAATCATTTTCTGCAAAGCAGCTCCATTAAATCCATCTCAGCAAAGGCCAGAAGGAATCTTCTTCCATGTAAAACAAACAAACAAAAAAAAAATAGAAAAAAGGAGAGGGAAAAAAGTGTTAATTCAATCACAAGATGGAAGAAGGGCACAGAAAGCAAGTCTAACACATGGGCCAGCCTGTACCCTGTAAATCACAAGAGAAAAGCTCATAAAGAAAGTGAATGTGCCACAGCTGATACAACATGCCAAAACATAGTTGAGAAGAGCAAAGGAAGGTCTCAGCGTTGTGGCATTCAAGATTCTTTCTGAGAAAGAATAATTCAGAGTTATTCTGAGTTGTCTTCTTTCAGTATTTTTCTAACAACGCTTATATTTTTTTTCTGCCTGCTCCCTTTAATATTTTGAATTCCTGGACAACCACATTTGTAACAGAAGAGAATGGCTCCAGGATGAGCAATGAGGCAAGTTTGTCTCATTTGTTGCACGCAAAACGTAGCTTGAGTTCTGTGATAATATGTTGCTGGGAAGTCATCTCCGGTGATTAATGCTACTGGTTTCAAAGGAAGCACGAATTTTACCCAACTCATGTAAGAAGGAACCTTCCAACCTTCCATTAACTTCCAAGTGGATTACAAGCTTTTATACTCAGACCCCAGAGGGAGAAAAAGAAAAAAGAAGGAAAAATGGAGACATCAAGAGATGCTACAGTTTAATTCATCAAAGTGAACCGAGCAAGAGTTCCTCCTTTACATTTTCCAACAAATATACTCTTTATTTTAAATGGTCTTTTAAGACATGCTTCATAATCATTCTTTGATACAAATAATTCCCTTTCTGCCTCTGCAAGGCAGTAAATAAAAGAATAGACCTTTTTGTGATAAGACCATCTAAAAGAGTAAGAAGTGTTCTTTTTTATGGAACTGACCTTTTAATGAGCAAAAACAAAAAGATCATTCATTATAAGTGATCTTCTGCCAGCATCCCCCATGCCTGTTACCAGTTTCAAACACTTCACGTTCCCCCTCCAGAAAGGCTTTGCACTCTTTCCCACTCATTAGAAGATGGCTATTTACAATAGCAATTTCAGAATTAACGTTAAATACAGAAATATGTTTAAACCAGGTTATGGCTGTGAGGCAAACTGACGAAAGTCAGGAAATTCCTAAGTTAAATCCAGCCCTTAGCTTGTGCTGTTGTGAAAACACCCACGTGAGAGTCAGCAAGGTGCCCAGGGTCAACACAAAGTGTGTGCTTTCTGGTTTTTGTCAAACAGTGTCAAAACATCATCAGGACCTAAACACTAGATTTGCCAGATTTAAGTGCAGCCATACATTCAGGGAAGAGGGGAAGGTGCACCTGCCTTACCCTTGTGGCTCCCCTGGGCTCAGAGAGAGATGGCACGTGGTCATGGTACCTGCCCTGGCTCCCAGGGATGGAGAGCATGTCCCAGTGGTGACCCATCACCTCCCAGGTTGGACACTTCCCTGCACATACATTGAGGGCTCTCCTCTGCATAGCAAATAGTATCATTTGTTCAGCTTGTCCTTACGAAAAAGAATCATGAGCTTTATTGAAGGCATGTCAAAATTCCCCTCGTCTTTCATTCTTGAGCACCACAAGCTCTTTCAGGCAGGACGTGGGTGTACAGGCTGGTTTTGAAAGACAGTGCTGCTGGGGTACCCAAGGGGGAAAGGGTTTGATGGGGTGGAGAGGGGCTGCTGGGTCCAGCCTGTACTCTCACGTACCCTGGTGCTGCACAAGGTTCAAAACCCTCCATTCTTCCCTAGCAGAAGGGACTTGGGCATACACCACCCCTCATGCTGGAGCACAGCTCTTGTGCTCAGCAGCATCCCCGTGCATCCCCATGAGCTTGGGAAGCCTATCCCCAGCTGGCCAGGGACACCTGCCCAGCCCTGCAAGAGCCCCAGCCGTGTGCAGGTAGCTCAGGGAGGCACAGAAAGGGTAAACAGCCTGAAAAATGATCATTTCATTCTAAAACTTAAGTTGTTGACTCAATTTGATGAACAACTGACTTGACAATTAATATTGTAGTACATTTTCCTAGCAGGCCAAAAGACAGACTTGGCGAGGATGATCAGGAGTGAGATAAAATTACCTAGAAACATTTTTACTGTTGCGGGAATACTTTTTCTTGTTCTGATATGGATGTTATATGTGTAAAATCAATGGGCTCTGGTATTCACTTCTAGATCAAGAAAGTGGCAATTAATCCTTGCATTGCCCATGAAAAAGAAGGGAAAATGTCTGGGCCTAAATCCTTAACCAAAACGTTGAGAAAAAAAAAAAAGTTGCAGTATCTTCACCAACATCTTATTTAAACTGGGTTAATTAAATGGCTTCAAACCTCTTATTGTTAAAAACAGACTGTACATGGTTGCATTTATATTAATTCCTGACAATTCAAGTTAAATTGAAAATAGGCTGAATGAAGCTGTTCTCAGGCTACTGGTGCAGCGTTTTGGACCAGTTCAGCTAACACACCCCTTCTCCTAATCCAGTGCAGATCTCACCCCAGATACCCTCAGTACACAATAAATATTTAATTGTATGACAAATATTTTATCTGCCTTGGGAGGCTGGTAGGAACACAGGTGGTCAGCTGAGAGCAAGCTGAGAGAAAACAGGTGAGTCAACCCCATACTGAAGTGTTCATTTATTTTTTTATGATGCCCAGTCTTTGAAGAAATACATCTTTTATAACCTAGGAGAATAAGGAGGAGGCTGCTTATGGATTTATGTGTTCCCAGCTTCTAATTAGAAGAAGAGTAATTGTGGCATCATTTAAAGAGATCTTAATAATTTATTTAATTTTCAGGACAGGTACATTTGCGCTGTATAGTTTTCATTGATACGCCAACTAAAACAGGACACTTTTCTGGGTTTTGTTTGCACTACACATTTTCCTTCGCTTCAATTCTGTATTTGAAGGTGTATTTGGGAACCTCTCATGGCATAGAAAGAAATAAGTAACAAAGAAATATCAAGCTTTGAAAGCAACAAAATGGAAAAAGTGGTCTTTTATTTTTTTTAAATTTTTCTTCTGATTTGTTGATTGGGTTGGGTGTTGTTTTTTTTTTTTCCTTACATAACCCCCTGTTATTTGAAGCAATACAAACTTACAGTTTCTTCAGCTGTCATTTACCCATTTTGTTGGTGCTTTTCAACCAAAATAATGAAATAAATAAAACAATGATGCATTCAGAAAACCACTAAAACACCACAGCCATTTACTTATGGCCTGGAGTATTTTTATTTGGTGTTTTAGGTTAGAAGGAGAAAGTCCCCTCCATTTTAGGCTCAAAGTCTAAATTAGAGACAGTATCATCTAAGCACACGGTACATCAAAGCTGAGACTTCAATTGATTCCAGAGTTATTTATATAAATGTAAGTTTCTCACTGGCAAAGTACTACCGAAGGGCCTCAATAGGAGCATGGAGGCAACGAGGGGAATTCCATCATTCCCACCCTCCAGCCTGCTCTGCTGGGCACGGAACCAACACCAAGAAAATAATACAGTCACCAAATATAGCACAATGGGCTTTTTCCTCCTTAATTACCTTTAAAATTCCCAGCCGAGCACAGAGACCCCACACAGGCTTTCTATGCTCTGTATTAGCACCGGTTCAGCTGAGTGATGAACCTCAGGAAATAAAAGCTTCATAATGGAGCTGCTGACACAGCAAAGAGCGGTCCCGTATAACGAAACGGTTTCAGAGCGGCCCCTTCACTCCATCATTTTGAGGAGAGGCGTTCCTTCCTTTGAAAGCCTGCCTTTTGTATTGCTCACACTCCTACAGGCTGCTCCCTGCCAGATTGTTTGCTATTCTTTGGAGGCTTCTGCTGCTTCCTACATCAGATGGAATTTACCTTCATGTAATTATTTGTTCTGGGAGCTTTGATCTCTACTTCCCTTGTAACTGCAGTGTAGTCAGACTTTGAACTACAAGAAAGTACCAATTTAAGGCTCTTGCTGCAAACATCATAATGGTTAATCCTAACAAAAAGGTGTTAATTGGTCTCCTGGTGATTCTAAGCCGCAGTCACAATAGGTTCTTATATTTGTTTACCACCACTGCATTTCCTCCTCGTCCCAGTAAAAGTGCGTTAGATCTGATAACCTTTTAGGCAGGCTTCTCGTTTTTCAGCTCACGTTACAACCGAGGGCAAAACCAGGTATTTGCTGATGTCGGAGGATCGGTCCTGTGCCGGCCCGGTGCGATGGTAGGCTGCACAGCCAGCGTCTGAGGCTCTGCACTCATGGGTAAGAAGTTAAAAATTAGATGACTCCAAAACCCTTTCTGAATCAGAATAGAGCCTCTGTACGAGACAAAAGCTGTTTCTTCATATAATACGTTCACTCAAACCTTTGGCCCTGACAGAGATATCACAGAGCTGAGGAGGAGCATTATTCTGTTTCGCTTTTGGTTTCATCTCCTGCTCAGCAGTCCAAGAAGTTTAAACTGAATGAAGAAAATGCTCAAGCTCAAATAGTTCAAACTAATGAAGCCTCATCATTCTGGATTGCGCTTTTGGTTCTTGAGAGCTTTTTTATTGTTAAATGAGTTGTCTTTACATCAAAGCCCTGACAGAAAATACCTTCCCAGCAGAAAACGAAACTACAGTCCTTACTCCTAGAGGCAGGGCGATGAATTTTATTTGTCTGTGTGGAACATGGTGTACTTTTAAGCACCCGGTGTGCAAACATGTCTATGGCGTTACCCAGTGGAAAATTAGGCTTGTTTGCTTTATGTCTTATACAAACAGGGTCCTTACTTCTAACATAACCACTGAATGAATTCTGGTCACAGTCAGATACACCGTATCTGTCTCTCTCTCTGTCTGTCTCAAAAAAAAAACCAAAAACAACCACCCCCCAAAAAAAAACCCACCCAACAAAACAACCAAACAAAAAAAACAAACCCCAACCAGAAGTGACATATTTGAGGGACTGGGACTGATTTTGTCAGACCCTGGGGGTGTTTCTCAGTGCAATGACAAAAGGACCAGACAGAACTGCAATTTCGGTGCTCAGCTTGCGTATTCCTGGAGTGCGGAGGAGTCGGCTGTTGAACAAAAGATTACTCAAAGATAAACATGGAAATGGCTCAGGACACCAACATCCCACTGTGCTCTTCCGACATTTCAGCACTCTCAATGATGAGCGATCTGCCAGCTCTCCCTCCCACTTTCCCGTTTGCTATTCTCACAGGCAATTAAAATATTTTTGTTTACTTCTACTAGGCCAGCCCTTCCCACTGACCAGCTCTCCCGAGGATAGGTTTCCTGTTGTTCTCTTCCTGTGATTAGAGCACTTCAGAGTCAAACATTTCAAAAGTCCTACTGAAAACACCAGAAGAGCACCCTCTGACCGAGGACAACTCTTGAACCCTGACTGAACTCCGAATTACTCCCAGTGGATAGGGCTGTAGATTTACTGCAGCACGATTGCTGTCAAGGTACACCCCTGCGAAGAGTGCTCTTGAAGACCTGTGCAGCCTCCCTACAGAGAGCTTGTCCTCCCTCCCAGCTCTCTGGTGGGGCCTCTCTCCCCAGGAACAGTCCTTCTTTCCTCAGCTGACTGCTGTCCTTCCTCTCTATCCCCTGCAGAAGCAAGATAGATCAGTATTCCCAAAATTATCTTTGTAGATGGTCCATGCTAAGCAGTGCCTCTCCGGTGCTCTTCAGCATGCAAAAAAAACCTCTTAGCCTGCTGATGAGCAGACAAAATTGTATTATCATGACGCCTTCAAACTATCTCCTACGTGCTGGAATTTGAAGGCAGTATCAGTTACAAGAGAGGAAGCAATATCCAGCAAGTTGGTGGGAAGAGGGTGACCTGTGTACAGGACACTGGCTGGGAGAAGAGCAACGCTCCTTCCTGCTCAGCAGCAAGCAAGAAGCTCACTCCCCCGGTGCCCTGCACATCCAAAACCAGGAGCACTTAGTAATGTTTTTGTATCAGTGAAGACTTTAGCAAGTTGCTACGTGCATGCACACTCCATTGCAAGCTTCTGTCCTGGGCTTATGGCAAGATGGCACCCTTGAAAAAAAAAACACCACTGAGGTGGGGTTTTCCCACATAAGTTGGAAAAAATGTTTGGTTTTCTTTTTTTTTGTGTTTGTTTTGCATGACTTCCTACAATCTGCTGAATACAATTCAGACCTTTGGCAGCTGTAAGCCATGGTCTGAGGCGTTGATAAATTTATTTCGCAAAATATCTGCAGTATTCTCATTTAATTGCAATGCCTCCTGTGAGCAAGGGGAAGGGGCATAAGATCTATCCAATTTCCCAGCGATGTTATAATTCAGAGCTATGCATTTCACATCTGGGGAAGCTGACAGTCACTCTGAAAATGTTTCTGTTCTCACAATTAAAACTTGAATCTGTGCCTTCTTTTTCTGGCTCCTACAGGCTGTTTTGAGCTCAGCTTTTCTTGTTTTCTTTATCTACTGCCATTAGATAACTAAACATTACATGGGATTTGTTATGTGATGGTTGTTGGAGTTTTTTCGGTTTTTTGTTTTGGGGTGGTGGTGGTATGTCTTCTAATTGGCTCTGAAATAAAAATGTTTTTAGAACAAGCTGCAATATCATCCTAGTTCTCCTGTTCCCAGGATATTTACAGCCTCACCTTCCTAGGAAAACAAGGAGTTTTACAACAGCAACTTGATACAATACAATAAATCCAATCATACTCATAAATCACACTTAAAAGTTACATTTCAGGATTGTGTAGGTTTAGCAATGAGTCTGGGTGTTAAAAAAAAAATAATAAAAAAAATAAAAATATCTTGCTGTGACAGATGACAAGCCAAAGTTTAACACCTTTCATTTCTGAGTGCAAATCTTAGCCTGGAGAACAAGTCTCTACTGTATCTTACATAAAACTTCCCCTTGCAAGTTAAGAGTCTGCAAAAAGCATTTTTTTTTCACCTGGGCATTTCATGGTACGTACTTGAAGCCCTCGTATCATATTACAGCATGAACATGCAGAGAGTAGAATTAAAATTATGTGATTACCTGGAGTAAAGTGGATGAGACAAAGACAAGTTTGCTGCTGTTATAACTCCAACAAAATCAAAGTTAGCAGAGAGTTTCAGTCATGTCTTGAGTTTGGGACTAAGAGGTTTTCTTTGCTGAAGAACAGGGCTTCTGGTAGCAATGCTCCATCCTCAGCTTCTTTCATTGGTTTACACTAATTGGTAAAAAATAATCCAAGGGAATCATATGTTTTATGGCTGACTATAGCATAGTAAAGAACTTCACAGTCTTCAGTAGGTTCATCCTCCCAGGGCATGTACAAAGGTAGGAATTTCAGACAGGAAACTAGGGCTCAGAGAGAGTAAACAATAGTTTAATGTCACTCACAAAGGTTGTGGGAAAACAATCCTTCTGTGGGATCTGTTCAGCATCAAACACACACTTGAATCAGACCCTATGCTCACCCTTATTTGCAGGACGTGCTGTCTTAATCAGTACTGATGTCTATTTGTAGAAAAATATTTTTCTTAACCTTAATTACTGATATCTCATATTCTCAGTCAACCCAGAGCAAAACACTTGATCGAAGTTATCTGTAAACAATGACATCACCAGTTATGAAGGTGGCAGCAACACATTCAAATCCCATGCAGTGCTGCTACACTCTGTGTCACTTAGACACTACAGTGACAGGTAAAGCAGGTATCTCAGAAAATAATCTAAATCTCCTCTTTTCCAATTTAAAACTGTTACCCCTTGTCCTATCACTACACTTCCCTCTTTGTCACAATGTTCCTGGTTTATGGAATTTTCCTACACAATACCATAAATCTCAAATACAAGTCACACTCAGACTGCAGTCAACCTTCTTCACCTACATTCCTGTTGCAGTCCCCCAGGGTCCCCTACA
The DNA here is from genome assembly GCA_013400375.1 of Thinocorus orbignyianus. Classification (NCBI taxonomy): domain Eukaryota; kingdom Metazoa; phylum Chordata; class Aves; order Ciconiiformes; family Thinocoridae; genus Thinocorus; species Thinocorus orbignyianus. The sequence continues at coordinate 181,635 of VXBW01004759.1, forward strand.
CAGACCACACCATAACACCCTCTGTTCCTCCCCAATTCCCCCGCCTCCTGCAGTGACAGACTCAGATAACCCTCTGTCTCCTGTGCTCTCTACAGCATATTCAAGATCCTTCCCCACTATCCTTCTGCAACCCCAACACCAGTTCCACAATGAGGTTTGCCAAGGAGTAGCGTGCATGCAGCAAAGCTGCTGTGGAGCCACCCAGGTATTAGCTGGTACACACGTAGCAATAGGTCTGACCACCCAGGAATTCTGGAATGGAAACAAGGTGTGCACCAACAAGCCTGCCAGCCACTATCTCTCAGGCAGCCTGTGTGACACCTTGCCTAACAAGATGCCTGGCAGTTCTAACAAGTGGCTTCAAGGACGGCATCTGGTCCCCAGGCCCCTGCTGCTCTCGCCAGGTTGCATTCATTTCACTGGGAGTTTTGCCAGCTGTTTGCATGAAAATGGGATCAGATCTTGAAGAACAAAATAGATGCCAGCCTCCCTCTCCCATGATGCTACCTCCCCATAGCATCATTATAACCTGACTGCAGCCTTACAACCACCACCTCCCTGCTCTCCTCTGGTGTCCTTGCACTTGGAAGGTGCCCCATGTGCAGCCACAGAGCTACTTCTTCATTGTCTTCAGAGACATCTTCATTGTCAAGATGCAAACACAAATCTCAGCCTGGGGATTAAGATGCAGAGGGGCTGAGTCCCTGGTCTTTCATTCTGAGTGTGCTTCCACAAGATCTCTGGCTGTGCTCACATGTTCATCTATATGGCTCTGATGGCCATCTAACATCTAGAGTGCACATACTTTTTGGGGACAGGGACTACCTTTTCATCCAGTTCTTGGACAGCATTAAACGCAGTGAGATCCTGATCTCCTGCTCAGAATCGCAGTCATCAAAATAGTTTAGGCAATCCAATAAAGTCTTACCAGACATTCAGTTTACAAACATCTGAGTGCCTGGAATCAGAAAGAGGCTTTGACACCGTATGCTCAGCTGGAAAACTGTGGCTTTATGCTTCTTTTGAGGGAATTGTTTATGGGGAAGGCCATTCAATGAAAATGGGGAGTGAGCCCTTGTTCCAGCTGTTGGCAAGAAGGCATTATTCAAAACTCTTCATAAAGCATGTAGGGAACACCACCATCTCCCTAGAGGTGAATTCATGCTGCCCTTGCCAAAATGAGGTGCCTTTTTTATTTCCTGTTATCGTTTTCCACACTTCTAAATCCCCAGGAACGGTCTGCAGGTGCATTCCAGAGGGGATATTGAATATTTTATTGACAGGCAACTACTAAAGAACTGGTTCCCATAGTCACTATCTGCAAAAGTCTTCCCCTCAGGGCTCACACAAGGGGGGAGCGTGTCCCTTCCTACACCACCCCTGCTGAGAACAATGCTGGGGAAACCCACCACTTCCAGCAAGGCTCATAAATCTCTCCATTGATCCTTGGCAGTTTTGCTTGCCTTGAAGAAGGAACAAATACACACGCTGGAGATGAGAATTCCTGACTTATTATCAGGCCTTTAGAAAGGTGCCAGCTGTATTATCTAAAAATATCTCAGGTACTTATGAGAAAAAAGTTACCTGCCAAACTCTGAGTAATCTGGAGAGGCTATTGCCCAACATGCCCCTAACAACTAGTCTGAGACGTTAGCACTCTCACACTTCAGAGGTTTGCATATGAACTCTCTGAAGAGGAGGCATTTAAAATGAGTACATTAGGGTAAGTGCTTTGTTACTGGGAGAGCCATCAATGCACAGTTCTCTTTAAACTTTTTGTTTTCCAGGCTCTCTGTGACCCATTACATCTGCACTGGATCTTTGCATTTCACTACACAAATATTTCAGGATCATGATCGTCTTCAGAGCACAACCCATCATACAGAAATTACCATTTGGACTAGTTAATGCTGCCCAATTGACCACAACAGCTCTCTTGTTCCTCCAGTTATGCCAATTCACTGGCTTCTTTCAGTCCTTCTGCCATGATTCTTCATGTAGAGACAAAGCACCAGACATGGCTTTCTAGCAAATCAAATACTTCCTGAGTAGTACTTTTTTTTACGTAAATATCAAGCCCTAGACATGCCAAGCAAGCAGATACCTAAACAAAGTTCTGCTTTGCCATCTTCTCCAAGTCCATATAGAATCATAGAATGGTTAGAGTTGGAAGG
>VXBW01004759.1:184050-225267 GCA_013400375.1 Thinocorus orbignyianus
CTCAGGGCTGTTCTCCAGCCATTCTCTGCCCAGCCTGTATTTATGCCCGGGATTGCCACGTCCCAGGCACAGGACCCTGCACTTGGCTTGATTGATCTTCATGTGATTTGCACTATCCCACCTCTCCAGCCTGTCCAGGTCCCCTCTGGATGGCATCCCTTCCCTCCAGAGTGTTGACCACGCCATCGAGCTTGGTGTCATCAACAAACTTGCTGAGGGTGTATTCTATCCCACTGTCCATGTCTCTGACAAAAATGTTAAATGGTAGTGGTCCCAGTACTGACCCTTGTGGGGCACCACTCGTCACCAGCCACCACTTGAACATTGAGCTGTTGACCACAACCTTTTGAATGCAGCCATCCAGCCAGTTCCTTATCCACCGGGTGGTCCATCCGTCTAACCCATGACTTTCCATTTTGGAGACTAGGATGTCATGCTGGACAGTGTCAAACACTTTTCTGGAGTCCAGGTATGGATGCAGCTTGCTTCATTTCTCTCCTTCATTCAAAATGGATTTCTAGTATACTGCGCACTCCTTGGACAAAGCTGTCTTTTTTTCATGGCTCATGCAACCACGTACACATGGAAATGGCTATGCTAGCAACACTGAAGCATGTAGTTCATACCACATTTCCTTGGCAAATCTGGTTTAGAAGTTCTCATTCATCCCTCCCAAGAGCTGCCCATTTCTCTGCTATGCCATAGCCTTGCACGCCTTCAGTTGTGCCATGTACTCCTGTCTGCAACCTGGTTTGCAGCGTATCCCATGAGCAATTCTATCAACACCAGTGAAAGTGTGGTGGCTGCAGAGCAGGGTTGGAAAGAATGAATGGATGAATGGCTGAGGAGGAAGAGAGATTTCTCAAGCTAACTGTTGTTGAAGAAAACATACAGAACTACATCCTCAGATGGGAAAGATTTTTTCTTATCTGCTCTCCCACTGATTATCACCTCTCCCATATCCATAACATGAGCCAGCACAGCTACACAAACATGTAGGAGATCGCAGAATAATCAGTTTAACTACTGCTGGAAGCCTCAGATCAGACCAGTTCTTAGGAAATCTGTTTGATAAGGGAGATTACACAACTTTTTCCAGACTATTGTTGCCAAGCACACAGTTTGAACATTGACTTTTTGAGACAAAGGACTTTTACATCAACCTTCAAGCTGCACTACAAAGTCACATTCAGGTGATACACCAGCTGTGTTCCGTAGAAAGAAATTGTGCCAACATGACAACCCTCTCTCAGATGCTATCACCAGATTAATTCAGAATTGGCTAATGGCAACTTAAAACAGGTTGAAAACTAGGTACAGTGCCTCTGACTGGAAGCCATACATCTATCTCAGCCCCAGAACAGCAGGTCTTAGTCAGCCAATGCCCCGAAGCCCTACATGAAAGTCTGTTTGAATATGCAGTTTGTATACATATACTGTGTAGCATATCCAGAAAGCGTTGGGCACTGTGTTTGGCGTGCACAGAAATCCCACCTCCTAAGCACATCAAATTTATTAATCTTGCATTAAGCAACTGTGCAGAGCATGTGCAATATCAACAGCAGTTCTCAGGTGCCACAGTGCTCCTGCTTGTGCCCGTGCCTGGGGCTACCGCACAGAAGCATGGAAGTCCCATATAAGTGCTTCTGCTCCAGCTTCCTCCCAGCCCTCTCCTATATACAGTGGTCGTGCCCACTGTTAAAGAAACAACAGTGGTCATGTCTACTGCTAAAGAAACAACTGTTTTTCTTCAGACTCTGTTTTAACCAAAATTAACATGACCCAAAATGTGCGGGACAGGCAAGCTAAAGGCAAAACACAATTAAAGAGAATAGAATTGTAGAATGAATAACCCTCAAAGTAATAATGTTTTTTTGTGCACATAACCCGTGCATTAGAAAATTCACATTGGTAAAAGAATAGTATATTAGAAAAACTGAACAAAATTGTCATGAGAGGTGTATTTCCCTTACTTTTACTTACATAACCCATAATCCTGCTGAATCACATTTCCTGGTGGGTAATATATGAGTTACAAGCACACAAAAAACTGCATTGAAAAAAAACAAACCAGACACACAGGAAACCCCAATCACTATGTGAAAAATGCCCAGTAAGATTCCTCTGTTGTGGCAGGAACTGACGGGGACATTCCAACAGATTTCTTTGACATCAGGAGAAGCTGAGATAGCACAGTGATATAAATGCCAGAGCACAATTGTTACCAACTACTGGCTCTCAATTGGCCCTTTGCAGAAGCAAGATTATTGGGGATTAACATATGAGTCTGCCTGCTTACACACAGAACCGCACAAACAATAAAAAGAGTATCTCAAGATAGAAGGTTTTTACTAGACCAATACAAGAAAGGAAGGTACCCACACTCAAATGATAAAACATAGTAGGAGACAATGTAGACAGAACAAGTTTTTCCAAGCAAGTTTTGGGGAAGCAATCATGTGGACAAAACAAATATTAGGGAAATAACCTTATTCAACAGACAATGAAGTGACAGGGCCAGGAGAGGAGCAAAGGACCTGCAGAACATAAATTTTATATCAACTCACTCTGAGTAACCGATAGCCAGAAGCCCTTTCCAAAATAAGCAGTTCTTCTACTAACACTGAAGGGGTAAGATACCGTAAAATAAAAATATATAATAATGGAAAGAGTATAGAAAAAGAAACATGACTGAAGGTAATGACTGCTGAGCAGATAAGCCACTTGCAGGAAAGGTTTTAAAAGATCCCAGTGACAGCTATACAATATTCCATAGATTAAAAATTGCAGACTGTGTCATAGGTAAAAGGTGAGGAAAAATGGGAGAAAAATACCTCTAAAAAATCCACCCAAGCTTTTTTGTTCTACCTTAGCTATTTCGAGACACTTTGAAAGCATAAATGAAGTGTTCTACCACAGGAGAAATGAAGATTTTCAAAGTAATTGTTACTAAATGGCAAGAGATGTTTAAACATTTGCTTCAGTAGGGTTGTGAGATGAATGTTGGGAAAATTTTGGAAGAATGAATACCATTAAATTAAACTTTCAATTCCACTCTGACTAGGCCAATCCAATACTGATCCTGCATATGAAAAAACCCTCTCTCTACTGCTGTTTTCTGCTTTTGTATACTGATTTTAAGAGATATTTTCTTGTCTCAGGGAAACCAGATAGAGCAAGGGAGCCTTCAGTAGCAATTTTCATGTTGCCCAGGGGAAGGAGGGGAGCCCAATGTGGACACATCAAGTGTCACTAGAACTCAGAAGCAGAGAGCAACGATGTGGGTCGTGGGATGTTCCTCCTCAGGATCACCTTGGTGAGTGGCAGTGATCAGAGTCCATACAAGTTTAGGAAAACGTCATCCCCTCAGATCTGCACTTTTGATTGACCGTTTCACATTGTGTCAGGTGATGACTCCCTCAGGTTTTGTTCCCATCATGCACTAAGGAAATCTGCAGGGATGACCCAGCTACATTCACCTCACAACTCCCCTCTATCCATTTCCCAGTGTGAACAAAGCCAGACAGCAGCCAAGAACAACCGGTGCCTTGTACAATCACTCACTTCTGCGTCCCTGGAGCTGCAAGAAGACAAGCCTTTTCATCAGTCAGCGGTCTGGGTTCTATGATGTGGAGGTTTCCTGCTGCTTTCTACTAATAAAAAGTTATCTGAACTTTCTCCAAAATGATGCACAAACAAATCTGAAGAGAACAAACAAAAAATCTGGCAATCTACAAATTCTTCCTGACAATAGGTTTCTATTTTGAAGGTAAGATGATCTCAGTTGCAATGACTTAAGCACAGTCAGATGCCTCACAAGGTATCTAGCTGGAGGCAGGCAGAATATCTCTGCAATACACAGAAAAGTTGGGTCTTTCTGTCGAAATTGTTTGGATTCTTATTCTCCAGTTTCTCCTTGGTGTTCATGAAAGGCAGAAGGGTATTGGCCCAGAGTTTGGCCTGTAACTGATCGAAATCTGGGCTCTGTATTCATTTCATTTTTCAGCATCTAGCTGAAAAAAGGCTTGAGATGATTGATACAAGGATAGTACTGGAGAAAGTCATATTACAACTTAAAGCATAACAGATTTCACTTGGCACTATTCAGTGGGAAATTGAAATCAAATACAGTAGCAGAGCAATCTGTCAAAGAAAACTTGTTTCACTGAGCAGCAGAACCCACTTAAAAGTACATAACTCACCAGCATACGAAGCAAATGACATTTTCATTTCTTTCATTCCTCATATCTTAAGGATATGGGATCTAATGCATGAGTTCCATTGTTATAAATCAGAAAAGCTGTAAGTAAGAGGCAATGTCTATAGGTTACTCTGCATTTAAGATGGTTCTGCACCTTCACCTTCTTCCCCAAGGCTTATCTCTCAGCCACATCTGTCTTAGTAAGAATGACATAATGGGAAATTGTTACAGGTTTGAAGAATTTGTAGGAGAATGACTGACCAAAAGATTAGTCATCACGCTTCCTGCATTCCACAGATAATGACAAGGCACTATCTTCATCACTAAAAATAAATTTTGAGGGTGGCGTGTTAAACTATACCAGGTGATTTGGAAGAAAGGGCAGGCTGTGTAACATACTGACTTTTCACAAGAACAACAGAAATATTTTGTCATTCAAAGTCAATTCCGGTGACTCTGTAATACAAGTATTGTGGCGAAGTCCGCAAGTAAGTAATTTGGGTTGGAATTTCTCAAGCTTACCCATGCAGAATAAAATACACAGTTTAGAGGTGTGTTGAGATCCAGTGTGCTGATATTGATTACCTGAAGCCATAAGGAAAAATGATAGAATTCTATTTATCTTTTTGATTAGAAAAAGAGTAGATTTTTTTTTTTTAAAAAAAAAGTTGTTTTTTTTTTTTTTTTTTTTTTTTTTTGGCAGCCTGAGAGTGTTGAGCTTTTACTTGCATTTCCTGATGGTTTCAATGGCAGTAGTTGAGATGGGTTAAAATTTCTTATGAGCTCTTACTCAAAAGTTATCACTTTAGGAAGGGCAGAAGATTGCATGGATTGCCCAGCAACTTGAACCTAAGTGGATTGTGTTGAAATTATTAGGCAGGGCTGTGCAATCTGGTGCCCTTTGGTAAGAGAATAGCTGGAGAGAGGCACAGTAGTCTCCTTAGACACTACAACCAAAGCAGGCAGGAACCACAGCCCAGAGACCTTAGCAAGTAATTTCCTTTTCCTCTACACCACTTCATCGCTTTTCATGCATATTCTATTCTGACCCTCTTTTGGACCCAGTTTGGCAAATATAATTTGTGGGACTTATCTTGGGGTTAAATTCCTAACCTATAGCGGTCATATTAAACTGCCATAGCCAAACATCAGCTCTCTCAATCCTGTTTTAACACCGCCCTTGCTCCCTCCAGGCCTGCAACGCTCTGACAAGTCATCCATATAGTGCGAACATATATATCACACATAGGATCTCTCACACAAGAGAGTGCATTGCTCATGGCTTTTCTTGTGTTGCTGGGCCTGTGTTTTCCTCTGACACTTTGCCTGCCACTTTATGTTAAACCTGAGTATTACATTTCTGGAGTGAGGGAGAAATCTCCTGGGTAACAAAAGTATTTTATCACGAAGTGAAACATGTGCAGAAACATGTCAAGGATACCTTCGACTGTAACCTTTCCCATTACAGTTTTTTTATTGTATTATTTGACATCAGAAAGAAAATAAATTGCACTTGGAGACTATAAATCATTAACCACAGGCCTAGCAATATTGTGTTTCAAGGTGTCACTCTAAAGACAGCAGGAATCAAAGACATATTGATCCATGCTGTTGCATGATTAACAACACAGCACTTTTCAGTTTTCACTCCAAACTGTTTTTCAGCTGCTGAATACACATCAGATTTTAGTGCAAGTTAGGAAAAAAAAAAATGCTCTTCAGGATGGAAAAAGGGATACATTTTTCCTTGTTATGTCCTTCAGTTATATAAAATGTAGTACAAAAGTGTTAATGAGGCAAATATATTCTCAAAGATACCAGAAAAGTAGCCCACCAGAGTAAAATGATATGGCTATAATAATATATATGGCTCTTTGTTTCAAAATCTTTGGTTTCTGCCATCCCACCCAGCATAAATCACAAGGCCAATGAAATGTCTTCTCTGACAGCCTGGGGAAGGGATCAGACTCTGAATGGGAAACAGGCTATTTGATGGGCCAGCGTCAAAAGCAAGGTAGCAACAAAAGTGAACTCCCTTCAGACCTGGGAAAACAAATCCGAATTTCACAGTCCTAGTATGTTCCCACTTAACAATGAGCTGTGCACCTAATTTGCCCCGACTGTGAGAGATGTTGCTCTTAACACTTGCCCATTATTAATAGTAAGTGCTATTTTCTTACCCAGGTAGACCACACTGCTGCACTGGTGCTAATAGTCTCTTTTTCACATGGTACCACTCTACCCAAGAGCAACAAGGAAGACATTTATCTGATGATCTGATGGAAAGAGCAAAGAAGGAGATGGTAAAGACAGCACTGCCGTGCAAAGCTCCCTGCCACCAGAGCAGGAAAGAAACCTCTGACTCTAGCAGAGAGCATGTGACAGCAGTGGTGGAACAAGCCCAGAACTGGCCACAGAATGCAAATCCTACTTCCTGGGAAGCTACATAGTTTTGGAAAATGTATTCCTTTTAAACCAGAACAAATGTTTGATGAAAAGTTAGAGCTGTGCGTACACACAGCCAGTGACACTCTTCAGGACACTCACCTGCTGAGAAGCACAGACTATAGCTTTTATTGTCTGAACTGAGTCTGGACTTGGGACCTCATCATGGGCTGCTGTTGGGCATGAATGTGCTCAAATGCTGTCTCTTCCCATTGCCTTTCAGTGAGGAGTATATAAAGAAAATCACCACCACACACACCCTCTGTTCTTGAATTCTTTCCATGGACATCTAGTTCTAAGCACTGGCAGAAAATAGATCTTTGGTCTGATCCAGTAAAATCAGATATATGTGCTCTTTCATTTCATTCTCTCCCTTTTCTCTGTCACTCTCTCCTGAGAGAGAGTATGCTCCATTGTGAACAGCCTTTTCGAGCAATAACTTCAACAAAGTTCCTTCAAGAAAGTTTGCTTTTCAACAAATTAGCATTTTACATTGATCTTTCTCATGACAGGAGAATTTTCCAACTCAGCTTTAGTAGGATCCTTCTCTAAGATAAGGCACAAGTTTAACCTTACACTTTACTGATACCATTTAGCTTGTCACGCAAATAAAGTCTCATTGACTGCGTGTGGAAGCCCTTGAAGTTAAAGCCCTGATTTTTTCTTATGCAGCAGCAGATTGTCTCAGGCAACAACGTTCCTGGCATCCCACAGAAGTCCATGGAGAGATTGCTGTGCATTTCAGCAGGCTTTTGTTTAGATTCTCTCTGCTTAACTAAGCAGGCTAGGCTGGTACCAAGTACAGCTACATGCATTAGAACAAAATCATGGCCTATTGAAATCCAAAACTAAATTGTACCTAGTGATTATCCCACCTTGACACTTGCGTGGCTCCCTTGAAGAGATCCAGCTTATTTCAAGAGTATTCGTAAGAGGATCCTGCCCTTGTTACAACATGGAAAACAGAATAGATTTGTTCCTCATGGGAAGTAAATGTGATGCTTTGTGTCTCTGTAAGGAGAGGCTGGATAGAGATGGCAAGCATCCCATCATCCTCTGATCCTGGACCTGGCTGAAGAACTGCAACCATAAGTCTAGACAGCGCTGAATAGATTGCTGCCCTCACCAGCCTGTCCCAGCATGTCCCTGGTTTAGAACAGGAAGGAAAGATAGGGTTGAACCTGTCATAGCTGATACTCCTCCAGGCTTTTAGTGCAATGGATCATCACAAAAGGGCCATGGAAGTTTTAGAATCCCATGGCCCTGAAACACTCCCTAGAAACTGACTGGTTTCCAGTGACCCAGATAGCCAAACCTGAAAAGATCAATTAATTACTCTACTACATTCTCCAGTGACCCAGAACCCAGAACTGTGACCTTAGAAACTTGGTGTGCTTGAACCTCGTGTCCAGTGATCCCCCGAGTAACCACAGCAGGCAATTTCACACTATGTGGAACTGTCATTCTGACCCCAGGCTCCTGAGAGCTGCAGGGAAGCTGACTGCCTTTTTCCTTATGAGCCATCAGGGACGACTGTACTGAAGCCACTAACCATTTTGGGCAAACATCCTGCCAGAGCAGCATTGATCTCTGAGTCTCACAGTGCACCCAAGCCCATGCATCTGACTGGTGGGGGGGAATTAAGGTTTTTCTGCTACAATGAACATGTGAATTGTTCTGCACAAACCGGACACTGACTGCATTCCAGCAAGGAGGCAGAGGATCGTACAAAATAAGGCTGGAAGGGACTGCAAGGGGTCACCTCATCCGTCCCCTGCCCCAAGGCAAGCTCAGCTCTACCTAAACCATTCCTGACAGATGTTTGTGTAACCTGTTCTGAAAAACATCCAGTGACAGACATCCCATGGCCTCCTTAGGCAGTAAAAATAACTTTTTCTGATCTTCCAGAACTCAGCTCAGCACATGTACCAACTTACTTAAAGATAAGAAGGATGTCAATTTTTAAATGTGCAAATGGAATTTAACCTCTTGATTTCAAGGAAAGCACTCGTAGATACAAGGTGACAGCACAGTTTCTTACACACATTTGTATTGAAAGGGGAGGAGGCCTTCCAAATCAGCCAGCAAAGGAGTGTAGGCCAGGAGCTGATCTGCTTTGAAATAACAGCCATAAACTCTGGACTGTTTTATTCCCTCTACATCAACGCTGCTTCAGGCACTTAGAAAGTGCTTGTGATCCACCTCAGCGCACACAAGTGCATTGGTCCCTCTGTGCTTTGCAGTAGTCTTCAGCTGCAATGCCAGCTGGGCTCACAGCCTCAGCACCTGGTAGGACTGGTCTTGAGGGACATCTCCGAGATGGCCCCAATGTGACATTCCCACACGCTTTCGCTGGGGAAGTCACCAGGAGCAATCAGTGCAGACAGGTGCTGCCATTTCCATGGTATCTTCCCTTCTCTGGGAGACAGTTGCCTCCTGTAAGCTAATGGTTGCTTTAACTGGTGGTGGAGGAAAAGTCAGAATAAAAGAATATGACCCTGTATGACAGTATTTCCCCATTCAGTGTGGGTATTTGCTGATGTGCATCTGTATGCACCTGTATGCTTGTGTTCAAAAAAGTGAACAAGAACTTGGTCTCAAAAAGGTCGACTCCTGGTTTAAGATTTTTCAGTAACTCCTGATTACCGTTCTGCCAGCTGGGGTGGAACGGACTCTAAAACATAGGTTCAGTAAGATTTCAAGAAAGTTTTCTGAAAAGAAAAAAAAAAAAAAATGGGGTGTGGGGGTAGGGATGTGAGGTATGGTTGCTTCTTGATCTCCTTGGCCAAAAAAGAATGTAATGTTTATTCTTTCCTGTTGCCTTTCTCACCACCAGTAGAGTGACTGCATACTATTGATGTTGAATACAATTAAGAGTTTCACTCTCTATCCCTCAAAGCTGACATGTCTTGAAGTTGTCTTCAGAATGGCCCTGAACTAATTTATAAGATTTTTTTGGAAGTACGCAGAATAGAAATTAATATGTTAGTTAGGAGAATAACCAATTGATTTTAGTATAATTAGACAAGCCATTCTTAGAAAGAAGGGAAAAAATTGGATGACTAAAAGGCACTTAATGGAATTTATAATGGAAAATACAATAGAGTTGAGGAGAAGGTCCTCTGCAGCTGGTAGATTGATGGCCTTGTCCAGATAAAAAACATGAGGAATCTACATCACTGGTCTTCTCCCTGGAAACACACAGTTAGGTGAGACATAGCTATGAGTTACTCCCAGGCAGAAGTGTAATTCCTGAGCTACATGACTGCCCTAAATTCACCATGTAGCGCTAGCTGCACAGCACTGCATGCCCCAAAGCTTCCCCCTCACACATGGCTGCGAGTTGCTTTTGCAATATCAGTGACCTGAATATATCAGAGCAAAACTCTCAGAGAGAATTAGATTCAAGAGTCTTGAAGCTTCCCAGGAATCTGAAAGAGCTGGCATTTAGATCTTCATGGCCCACTAGAGCCAGTTAAAAGGTCAGAAATAAAAGGTTATTGACCTGTGGATTTTCTTGAGACTCAGAGGGCACCATGATTTCAGACCTTGAGTTCCTCTCACAACACAGGGATCACAAAGGGGTTTGCAGGTCACTGACCCCGTGGTATATGAAATCAGGAAAATAACTGGTAAATTTACTCTGTATTTTATTTGATTGCCATTGAATTTAAATAAATTACTAAGCAATTATCACTAATAGGGAAAGCTCATGAAGGGCACAAGTAATTCTCACTGCAAGAAATACTAAATGGAGTTCTGCAGCTTAAATTATATAGCCAGTCAAATGGTGAGATCATAAGGTCCTATCTGACCTTATAGGCTACGAATCTCTGTATGCCTGTAGCATGTGCCTGAATGAATCTCTATGCCTGTAACAAAGCTAATTCTCTCTGTGTCTGATTTTAGTTTTCCCTATATTACTTAAACTAAGTCTCTCAAGAACAGTCTTAAAATCTTTACAGTTTCTCTTTCTTCAAACAGATACAGTCCATGCAAAAAAATCATATTATTACATATTACAAACAAGAAGGGTTTGTTCTCAACTTGTTGCCAAGAAAGCTTGAGAACACAAGTCTCTCTATCACTTTGATCATGAAAGACAAGTGGCTCCAGTTATTTGAAACTATATTTGACAGGATGGAAGTGAGATAGGAAGTGAAATGTTAAACTCCACTATTAAAGATCAATGCTTGAGAAATGTACAAGCAAATCAGAACAGAAGTGGATTTTCAAAAGTCAATACATGACAAGCAGGGAGAGACTCTGGTATACATTTTATCAAATATCCTTTTAAAAGCCTGGCCATGGTTCAAGTAAACTCTTGTTTTTCGCTCTGCCCAGAGCACCCTGGCTAATTCTAGAAAGCCACCCACTGGTAACAGCAGATTGCTGGTGTTTAACAGTATTAATCTGCATCAACACACTGCTGCAGCTTTACGAACACCTTTTCACCCACATTCTTCATTCACAGTGACTAAATCCTTGAAGTCAGAAGAATTAGTCCTGAGCCACACTGGTGGGAACAAGAGGAGAATCAGTGACTTGTCCTTTTGAGTGATAATACTTGTAATGGTCTTTTCCTAACAGGAAAAGAAGTAGTTATCCTGAAGAAGTTATCCCTGAAGAAGCCTGAAGAACCTATCCCAACTTTCAAATATTTTGCACACAAAACAAACCCTTGGCAAATGGACATCAGAAGTGTGTGTTTATTTTAGCGTGGTTCCCCTGACATTACTGAGCAACTCATGTTTTGCTTCAGACCAAAAGTGTATTATGTATATAGATAATAGACCAAGGACTAAAAGTAAATAGACTAAAAGACTAATAGCTTATCTAGCCTACCTGATGACTGTTAGGGTAGGGTTGAGCAAGAGCAATTTTTTTTTTTTTTTTTAATGGAAATAGTTGCAATTTTTTAAAAGACTCAAAGAGCTGAGGAGTTGTTTGTGTCTTTCTCTGTATGGAGTTCCTGTTTAAAGGCCATTTGCAGCCAATATACTAATTAGACAGAAGCAGGCATCATGGTGACTGCTCAAAGTAAACTGGATTAATAGCCCTGGAAGCACCCATCTTCCATCTAGCCAGGAGAAGAGATATCTTAAACAATCCCACTGCTTGTCTACGTATCTTTAGGTCTCACTACTATGGATCCCTTCACATGAGAGAGGCACACAGCACCACTGCCATAGCCATTGACTCTTACTGCACTACACTTTATACTGCCTTGGATACTCTGTGGATAAGGACACATAACATGTCACTGTTGAAGAAGCTAGCAGAAGCTGCCTCTTCAGGTATGTTTTCATCCCACGACATCACTTGGCAAATGCAAACTGGCCCATCCATTTCTCATCAAAGGGCACATGATTTCAAACTACCTCACCCTGATCACGGAGGAGGAGCAGGCGTGGGAACCTGCAGACCAGCTGATGTAGAGTAACCTGTTATCTCCAACGACTTCTTCACATGCCTGTGGTTTAAGAACTCTCATGCTGAAACTCTCAGTTCTGAAATATCAACACCAGCCTAATGGGAAATCCATTTTCAGTTCACGTATGAGAATCAATGGCCTTCAGTCAATTCTAACCAGAGATTTATGAGCCCTGAGCCAAAGCTGCCAACCTTTCTACTATTGTTTTATCTAAGAAAATTGGTTTCAGCTGATAGCCTTTTTTCTTTCTTCAGATAAACCTTGATTACAATTCCTTTGAAACCAAAGTCCACATCAACATTGGTGATATGAAGCCTGGAATAACATATTAAAACATCAAGAGATGTTGTAGAGATCTCTGAGATAAAATCAATGACAGACGATGTTGCGGCAATCTGTCTGGTCGGCCAATTCAGAGACTGATATATATTCTGACCTGCTTTCTGTCTAGCCACTTATGAGCAGATTTTGGAGAAGCAAGGAAAATAGGACATTCCCATCTCCTACTAAGGAGAATAAAGGAACTGGAAACATGGCAGTAGGCCCCAGAATGAGCATTTAAGAATCAATAGCCCTGGGCTGACATTCATAACTCGTCCATAGCAGCACAATGGCAGAGCTACCAAAATATATCTCCACTTGATCTTTCAACTGTTTCTTTACACTCTGACATCTGACAACACTCATTATTTGTTTCCCATGCCAGACATCTTGCTGGGGGCACAGGAATCATCTTTTTGTCCGCGATGGAACATCTGCTTACGCCAGGCAGATCTCACTGTGTGTGGTGGAAAATCCTGACATATGGTATTACAACAATAAGAAATTATAATTTGTTTTTGTTGTATTTAATGATAGCTAGAGATACTGCAACCAGTAATCCCAGCTATGATGTGAAGCCGGCAGGCCTGGATCTCTTCTGTTTGTATTGTTCCCCACTGAATGCCCCTCTCTGTTGCCTTCCTGTCTGGCAATATCCATTGATCCTTTCTTTTCCTTTCATAATTGGGCCACTACTATAAGATGAAAACCTTCTCCTGCACAACTTATTATTTACTAGCCATTTTAAAATTACCTCCAAAAGCAGAGCTGGTTGGCATATACACTGAGTAGAGAGAGCGAGAAAGAGCAGGAGAGAGAGCATTCCCCTGAAGAGCAGGTTTCAGGACCTCATCAGGTTCTTCCATGGCTATTCCACTTAAACATCTTAATCCTGCTTCCTTTGCTTTTCTCAATCCTGAGCTTGTAGAGCTGGGGATTAGGGCACCAGTGCTGCTGACGCAGTGAATGGGCTAACCCCAGGCACCAACACTGCTCAGTAGCTCTTGAAACAGAGCTAAAGGTTCATCCTAGTATATTGTGGTGTTGACTAGAGAAATACGGGTATTTTCACACAGATTAATCCAACAACGCTAGTATATAACTATTTAAACTGGTTTTGAATTGCTCTAACTGGTCAAACCTGTTTTAACAACAGCTTCTGGCTTTGAGAGCAAGCAGGTCCAGTGAAGCTGCTGCTGGAGGGTATCTGATGTTTCAAATGGAAGCATTTTACACCAGTTTGGACTTTCTCCAGCGAACTGCAAATGATTTTTGGGACAGGGCAAAGTCCTACAGCTATCTCTCTAACTCAATCATCGTTTCGTTCTTAGTTTGCAGCATCAATACATTTTTTTCCCACCTTAGGAAAACATATCATTGTAGGCAGAGTACATATTCCCACCAGGTACTTTAACATAAGCTGTTAATAACTTGTGACTTCCTTATGCAGTCAGGCAGAGAAGACTTGTTTCACACTAAGCAGGTAAGCAAAATTCAAACCAGATGGTTGCAAAAAGGAGGGACATTGAGAGAAGCAGGATTAACATAATTTTATATACCTAAGTAGAGGGACCACAACATGGGACGAAAATAGCTATACATGGACAGCCTTCTGTGCTTACACAGAAGACAAGACGAGCAGCTCACCATCTAGAGTCCCAGAAAAATGTCATCAGTTAGGAAGTTCTTGGAATGACTTACAAACCTTGACCTAGACCATGCATTTAATATAGCAAGGTTCTTCGTCAATTTCTGACTTGAATAGTTGGACTGTAAAGACATACTGCAAGGCATTAATCATGTAACAGGGAGAAATCAGCCATGAGAAGACTGCTTCAAATGTCATGAGCCACCACTGAAACCAATTTCTCCTGTCTTTCCAGTTCAAACAACAGAACTGCATGGATATGTGGATTTTCAGTTGGAGTGGAGGGATGATGCAAATGAAAGCTTTTCGTAACATTCTACCAGCACCTCAGTTCTCTTGAGCAGGGAGCAAACAGGTATTTGAAATCAAACTTGAATCTGGTTCCAGTAATTAAAGGGATCCTCTAAATCTCCTCCTCAGTGGCAAGAGACTCTATTTACTGGTTAATTAAAGACTGTTTCTTAAACCCTTTCAGAACAGACATTAAAAAAGGAGTTTGAATGCAAGGCTGCAATTATTGGTTAGGATCTAACCAAAAGTAAAGATTTACATTTATCCACTAGCTCGTTTGTGCCTGTGTTTTGAAATGTCTTGTTTCTTGTGATACAGCTGAGGGTGAGAAGCAGGGAAAATTCCTCCTAACAGCTTCATGAGCACAACTGACCTTAGCAGAGCCCCATGGCCCAGCTGGAGTGGGTGTTGGTCTACAGTGTGGAGGACCCTGAGCATACTCCAGATGTCTACAGAAATACTGTACGAGAGAGGGGAAAGGAGAGCAAGGGACAGATTAGCACAGCTGCAATATAAGCACAACTCTATGACTGTCAGACCAATTGAGGAAAATGTATGTGTGTGATATCTTTAGATGTCAACATTATTTCACTTTGAACAAATTTTCCGATGTTTCATTCTAGCCGTTGACCTCATTAGTTTTCAGAGTAAGGGTGGTTCAGCAGTGTGGATGCTGTCTAAGGCTCTGGAAGAGAGGATTTATGTTTCTGTCCATGCCGCAAAGTTCCTTTGTAACCCCTCGTTATCACAGCATATGACAGCACAAATTACAGTTTACATGGTTATACTCCTGTGACTTCCTGCACTGAAGTGATTGCTCAGTAAAATTAGTTCACAGACACAAGACTTGCTGTCCCTCTTTGCCAATGCACAGCACGGAGCCTCCTCTCATGGATCTGTTATAAGAACAAGTAGACTAGAAATCTTCTGGTTTCTGGGGTTCATTTCAGTGGTCACAAAATAGGTTTTCAGCCAGAGGAACGTGTTGGGATGTTCTTAGATCCTAACAATAAACAGCAAAATCAGACCTTCCAAAGCCAAGGTCTTAAAATATTTTGCTAGTGCATCTAATTAGTTAAAGGTAAGTTCTTGCAGATCCAGTGCTGAATTCTCTGCAGGATGTCATTCCGTTGGACAGAAATGAGTCCTCTTTCTGCCCCAAGCCAACAAGCAGCACAGAGCCCAGGTCAGTACAGTCCAAGCACAAACTGCTACTGCCTCAGTTACTGTACTCTGATGCTCTACAAGGTTTAATTCAGATTTGGAATAAGGTTATCTACTCCCACACAACTTCCTGCCAGTCCAGGCTGTGAACTGGAAGCCACAGTACATCATAGGGACTTGCCAGTTCTCTCCAGTTTGTTGTTAAAATTTTACGACATCCTTCCTCGTAAGTGTAGGACACTGAACATTTGCAGTAGATTACTGCATAATATAGTATTTAATTTGATAATACTGCTCTACCTCACAGCCAGGATTAGAAAAATTTACTCAGTTCCAGTGTAGAAGTCTGTTCTGCCCTATGCAACTTCTTACACCATCTATATCAGCATAAGACTGAGGAATTCAAACAGTGTGCTGACCACATGTGGGTGTTGCAAAGGACAGCTGAGTAAGAGGGCAAGGGGTGCTTTGCTCGTGTCTACCTGCATTTATACATGCACATACACAGACTGACATGCTTTGGTTTAGAGAAGCTGAGGAAATGTCAGCATAATGGCAATTTAATGTGTTGCTTATCGAAAGGAATTAAATTTTGCAGATTTCTAAAGACCCTGTTCTCACTTACTCCCCTAAGCTCCCCAGCTACCCCTTCCCACAAAGTCCCGTCTCCCACCCAGGTGGTCCTAATCCTCCTGTGGAGGTGCTGGGCAAGAGACACGGGCTCCAGCCCCACACCAACAGCGCTTGGTGAGTTGACGTAATAGCAGGCACACACCACAATGCAGCTTTATGTAGACAGATTTCACTGCTGTAATAGCTAAGAAGATAGGCATGAAACCAGGATAAAATCTGGTACAAAAGCATATTAACCGCTTGTATTGTGTGTCTGAATCAGCTGCCTTTTTTTTTTTTTTTCATACGTTTAAATCTTGCTGAGTGTTTTGTAATAGAGGCTGTGAAAAAGGTCTCCAGAGGCAAGGGCAGTTGTTTGATGGCTCTCCCTATACTGGTTGTTTCACAATCCTAAATTCAGCACAAAACTACACTACTGGTCTTTGGAGCGTACTCTGCCTTGTTCCTGGCTCTTGTCATCTCATAGCCATCTGCTTTTCCAGCAAGCATAGTGTCCCATCTCCATTGGCTTGAACATCTCCCTGTCCTCTGCATAGACATGACTGTTAGGAAAGTTCTCTTCTCAGGTTAGCTTTTGGAAGATTTTACCTCAGCCTCCTCAGCCCTTCCTACACATCTCCTTTCAGTCATTCTGCTTATTTAATCCTCCCTTTGGACTCCTTTCTCTTCCATAGCAGGGAAGAGTGACAGATAAGTAAATCTTCAGCTGTCATCACTTCTCCCCTGGCGAGAAGAAGGACTGACAACCTGGCCTTTTCCCACGGCTGAGTAAACTAGAACCCATGGGCTACACGTTTGCCAGTAAATTAAACCACTAATCTGTTGTGCTTAACTGTTATAACAGGTCTAAGCATACTTTCTGCCAGGGCAAATTCACATTCTACTAAATATTACTGATGTGTGTACATTATTGGTTGATTAACAGGTTCTGTTCTTGTAAGAGGAGGTTTTACTTCTTTGTTGTATACTTTACAACAGGGATGATCTGTCTCAATTCACTGATCGAAACCTGATCACAACCTGTAAAAGGCAAACCCTGCTGTGGTTAAAGCCAGCAACATGCAACGCCATGCAGCTCGCTCTGTTTGTGTAAGTCACTCCAACGCCCAGCATCAATCAAGAGGTGAAAGCTGCTGACAAAGGCCACCTCTTATAAACATTTCCTTATCCCACCACTTTCTCAGCCCTTTCTTTCTCCTCTGGGAAACAAGTAGCCTTTTTCTTTTGCCCCCAAATTCTACCCAAAATTCTCCTTCCCAGCAGTGACTAACAAAGTCCCACCTTCCCTTCGGAGCAAATCACAGTCCCCAGCACCCGCACCAAAACTTTCAAATACTTACGAAGCCTCATCCTTCCATTCACAGGGCAGAGTATACAGATGTTGCAGAGCATCCCTTGTGCACAACCCCATCATGTCCTGCAGCAGCAGTCACATACAGCCCAAACCCCTCCTTGCTGACAGAAGGGACAGTCTAGCACTAAACACTCTTTAGCCAAGGCTATTCAATATTCCGACATGAACCAGTCACAAAACACGAGCCTGTTCAAAGCCTGTCTTCAGCATTTAGAAAAAACAGGCACAAGGCACCAGGTAAATAAATAGGGGTCTATTTGTGAAGGCTACTCCAGAAAATTGCCTCTAAAACATGAAGAAAGAGGTCAAAAGAAAAGGAAAAGGGAAAAGCTTCTTTAGGCTTTTGTTTGCTTGTGCATCAGTATGACCTTTGAAGTTAGCTGTAGATCAAACTAGTTATATATCCTTGGGAGGGTCCCTTAAGCTCCGAATTTCAGTTCACAGGCACACTCAGCCATCGCTTGGTGTTTCCCAAGTGATTCAATCTCCATGGAAACACAGGGGAGGACGTCTCAGATGTGTTCTCTGTAATGTTGTCAACAATTAACGTTTAAAGGCAATAATGTGATACAAAACAAGATAATTTGATTAAATTACATAGAGTTTCAGTTACCTCCAGATGAGAGAAACGTCTTACTCTTCAGAGATTATATGACAAGACCACTCAATAGTTTCCAAACTTTTAGTCTTCATAACAAAAAATGAATGGTTTTCACTTGATTCTACTGCATTATTTAGATTTAAGATTTTTAGCAGTAAATGTTAGACCTTGAATCTCATTGTTTTTGCAGTCAGGCGTGAGTCCTGACCAGGGAACACGGGTTTACATAATGTTACACTGTGCATACACATGTGTAGATTTTAAAATGTACGTATTTGGGGGAGAAATAGAAGCAGAAAAGGTTTTCAAGTTTCTCAAGCTAATAAAGAACAATTTTGAAATTAATTTAAATGCCAGTCTCAACATCATCAGCAAGTTGGAGGCTGTTCCACTGCAGCAGAGAGATTCCAGTTCCTGAATACTTCCAGCAGGGCTTTTGAACAAAAGGCACCCTGTTGGGAAGACTGCAGTGAGACTGTGTTTGATCAGAGGAAAGCTGGGTTGGATGTGCACAGATCAGATACATCTAGCAACTCTCTACAGCTCATTGATCCCTTTGTAGCTATGGCCAGTATCGCTGTGATCATGGGATTTTTTAATGCCGAGAAGAAAAAGTAAACATCTAAGGCTATTCTAAGCATGTTTCTGAGTGTTGGATATCTTGAAGAAATAACATTCAACTTCCTTTTTTTAAAAAGATTTTTTTTTTTAAATGGGGGTGGAGGAGTGGAGGGTAAACAAATACAATAGGCAGAAAGCAGTGGCTACAATTCATGGAAAAAAGGGAACAAAGATAAATCTGAGCCTTGAATATACAAAGGCTGTTCCCTAGAAAATTCTCACTGTTCTGGAGATCTCCTTACCCACGTAGACCTGTTTGAGAGAAGGCCTGTGGACAATGGCCACAGTCAAATCAAACTCCCCCTTTTTTCAGGTTGTTTGGCCTTGTGATTTGGTTTGTGGTTTTTTTTAATCAGGAATATTGTTGGAAGTACTCACTCAATGCCAGAAGCACAGTCAAGACAAAACACAAACAACTAGTTCTCTCCTTCTGATCTATAGCACAGGGTAACTAATCCACTTTTTAATTAACCAGTAAACCAGTAGTTAACTATCTGGCAAGCTGTCCTGCCTTCATGGCAAACTGCAGCTTTGGTTTCATGATTTAGCTAACAACATGGGGAAGCTCAGCAGTATCTTTTCTTTTCAGATCCTTGCAGAAATATAAGATGTTTCCCTGTGACTATGCAGTTAAATAAAACCAATCTTTTTATTTTAAAAATACCAACAGCACCATTGTTGCCACCCTCCAGCTGCACAACAGTTTGCTTGTGGTTTTTTGAGAGTGAGTCCAAAGTGTGGGTACAGAGATCTAAAACAACAGGAAGCCTTAGGTCTGAAATTATTTTCGTAAAGGCTGATACCTTTGTTGATGATTTGCATTTCATTCTTTACACATTGGGCTGGTGAATAAACTGTCTCTTCTACTCTCTGTCAAACACAACACGCTGTTTACTCACTTGCTAATAAACTTATTCCTCCTAACAAAGCCTCTCATACCAACATTTTAGAACTTGCAGCAACACCTTCACCACCTACAACAGACCAGTGCCGTAGCAATGCACTATTAGCAAGTTTTGTACTTTGCTGGCTACAGGTCTATGTAAATCCTGCTCCACACACCCATTGCTTACTAATTTCTTTGTGAGCACAATGTTTACCAAAAAGATACAGAATACCATCTCAGCTACAGGCAGAAAGCAACACTTACCAGCTAACAACAAGAAATATTTTCCTTCCTAACCTTACATATTGGAATGTATTTGCTGGCCAACTCCCCCACCCCAGAGATTAAGTAATCTGCCTCATCCATTGGTAAGATATATAGCTTGTCTATAAAAGAATACTGATTTCTAGGTGTCTGCCTCGTCATAAAAAGACAAATCCTTATTTTATTACATTTCTAAATATATTTTAAGTGGCAGAGCAGCAGACTATATCTCTGAAGCTCGTATACATGGCTCATATAGTAAAAGTCCTGGTGAAAGAAAGCACTATACACAGAGTTTGTAATTTAATAGATACTGCCTGTTCCACAAGAGACTCTAAATTCAGTAGCTATATTAAAACACATCATTCTCATTCTAATTTAGTACCAAATTTTGGCTTGATGGGTCACAGCTAGCTTCTACTAGCTTATGCAAATCATACACATTCATTGTAAACAACTTCAAGAAAACATCCTTTCTACTATAATGCTGTTTCAGCAGATGATTTAGAAAAGATAAATATGTGCCTATTCTTAAAACACAGCTGAATTGAAGAATCATTGTCAATGACCTGATGGGACAGTGCAAAGACATAATGAGATTCTTCAGAGCACTGCCCCATGACAGTACAAGAGGCAATGGGCACAAATTGAAATATAAGAAATTCCACTTAAACATAAACAAAAACATTTAACTGTGAGGGTGGTAAAACACTTCCACAGGTTTCCCAGAGGTCATCTGTAGCATGCCCATCCTTGGAGATATCCAAAACTGAATGGACATGGCCCTGAGCAACCTGCTGTGACTGACCTGCTGAGAGTCTGGACTGCACCATTTCCAGTGGCCCCTTCCAACCCTCTCTTTCTGGGATTCAGTGACTGCATGACCCTTAAACATGCAGGATAGACACTAATTTTCAGCTCTTCATACTAATAGAACTATAAAATTTTATATGCACTGTTTCCCTGGTCCTGTGTTACTTCAGGTCATGGATTGAGATCTTCTGTCCTTTGCTGCAGTCTCAGGTGATAAATGAGGTAGAGGCAGAGTGTTCGTCTGAGCTGTGGCTGCTGACAGACAGGGTAACCCTGAGACTGGTCACAGGCTATTGTGGGAGAGGCAGTACTTGGTCTAGGCAACTTCAAGAAAACCCTTTCATATCCAGAAAAGCAAAGAGAAACTTCTCAGGAAGGTTAGTGTTATGCCATGGGTGCCTGCTGCAGGGTTTCTTGCAACCGCTGTAATGCTTTTTATAAGGTGGTTAATCCATGCAGGACACTAAACTAGAGTTGCTGTCTGCCCCAGCCAGATGGTACCGCTAGTTTATACACCTGATCCCAAGATATGCCCGCTGCTAACCATGCATTCACTGAGCACATTCCATCAGAGGTGCTGCTGATGTTCAACAGCAACAGAGAGCCAGTGGATCCCTATTTGTCACAGCCATAAGAACAGAAAGAAATCAATTTAAGACTTTTGCATCTAATTCTTCACAAATATTATGAACTCTCAGACTAGGCTGTCAAGATCATTACATAGCTATTGTCTTCCTATTTATTCAAAGAAGAAAAGGTAATGCCATTTCCCTCTCTGTCAATGGAGTTCTTGGCAACTTACTGGAAAGTATTTCACACTGTTTTTTTTTAAATGCGCACACCGGTGTTTAAACAGGAGAAATATCAGTGAACAGAGAGCATGTATCTGCATTTTATCCTGTATAGAATCTAATACAGCATAACTAGAAAAGAATGCTAAATAAATTCTAACAAATCTAAACCTGTTCAAATTGTATTTCTTATATGCTCAGTATTAAGATTTTCAAAGCTCTTTTAGTTGCTTTCTGCCTATTCTCTTGTTCAAACACTCTTAGGAGCAGGTAACCTCTCTTTGTCACAGAAACAATCTTTGTGATTCCCTTAATAGAAAAATTAAACAGTCTGGCCATCCCTCAACTCTATATAAGTACCTTGCAGTGCTGCATCATGAAGTTCTTTCCTGTTAGCATGGGTCTCAATTCTGCAACTGACACATGCTAACACTATGGTCTCTGAGTGAGATCACTGAATGCAACAGGAGAACTCAGACTTCGTAAAATTCAGCACACACAGACATGTTTGCAGGGTAAAGGTTGTGTCTGAGATGACAAGGGGGAAGCTAAGGCATTTTGTAGATCAGCTTTTAACCAGAAGACCTCAACAAAAATAGGACAAAAAGTCTTTATTTATTTTAGAGATCAAAAAGTACCCATTGTTTGCTATTCCAACTAAGTGAAAAATTACTCTTACATCTTTTTATTTAAACATTCTTGTTATGGAGCTTGATTGTACAATTGTCTAAAGAGCCAGCTAGTTTACCCCCAAATTTATTATTTATTAACCACAGTTTTTAATTTCTTCTTTTTTATCCATAAGTGTTTTTCCTCCCTGCAACTTTAAAGGAATTAGAGCAGGAGAAATTACTTGATCTTCCAAGGATCGAACTAGATGCAAGGAGCAAGAAAACATGCCTTGGTTTATTGGCAGTTGCATCTGAAGTGATCTGAAGTTGGGCCTTGGTGCAGAGTTAGGATGCAGAGCTGCATCCTGGCATTGCAGTCGTCTGTGAGCTCCCCTGGCCGCTGGGGTCAGCAGTTACCTCAAGATCATTTCTCCCATTTTCTGCCCATTTTCTGGTCAAGCAATGACAAGCAGCAGCTCAACACAACCCTGAACAAGGCAAAGGCTTGAGATGAGCATTCCCTACCCTTTCCTGAAGGCGAGACAGACTTAGATACCCACAAGCTTTTGATCAAAAGGTCACGTTTTATTACAGCATCAGATAAAAAAAACCCTTTTAAATAGAAATACCAAAATTAATGGCATGAGGTGAACAAAGTGGAGAGGCTTGGACAAAAATTTTTTCAAGGAAGAGTGTGACTCAGAAAAATATCTATTTTTTCCAGAAGCCTTGGCTACTAATCCAGCAACTGTGAGCACTGAAGAAACCCCATAAAACCTCCTCTGAGTCCCTATAAAACTCTCTTTCTTCAGCATCTCAGCAGCTTTGTGTTGGGTCTGTTCCAATTGGAAAAAAACTGCTGTGTTTCTCAAGTTGCCACAGTCACCATATATGTTATCAATGCCTCCATCCCTGCCTCCTGAGTTGCACATCCAGAGTGTCCTCCAACAGCAGCTGCTTCTTACTGGAGTAGATCTCTCTCCATCCCTCAGTGCCCACCTTGCCGTGATGCTGCAGTCAGGAAGACACAAGCAGGTAGGTTTCCAGGTGGCTGTCAGGTCACAACTCGAAAAAAAATTCCACTTTCCTATGGGAAACCAAGCAAACCAAATGTCTACCACAAAAACACTGAGGGGGAGGTCCAGGGGTGGGGGTAAAATAAAATTGCTAAAAACCACCCAAGGTGAGGAAAACAGACTTACCTGCTTTGTGTCTAATGAGGTGGTATTTTCATCTGTGCAGGAGGTGGAGAAAAGGGAACTGTTTCTATCAACTCAAATAAAGTTGCTGAAAATGCGAAGTAGCTAATAAATCCCCCAAAACCCTCTGTTTTACAGGGATGGTGTTTGCATGCCAATGAGCAGGGAAAGGCAGCCCCTGCAAGGGCATCTGCATGTGCCCTGCTGTTCCAGAACCCTGTTTGCAGGATCAAAGATGAAAAGCATGTTTCAGCTAAACAGAAGAGGCCATACATCAGCACTGATGACTAACCCTTTTAGAGCTAACAAAACAGTGGCTAACACAACACATCGGATCTTACCTTACAACAGGAGCATTTTCAGGGTTTTTGCAAAGTTAACCAGAAACAGCTAGATACAGGCCTGTGCCAAACAGGGTTGCAAACAGCTAATAGTCGTGAGCCATGTGAAAAAGAGGCCAAAACTCTGCTATTCAGGTAGGGAGAGGCAAAGGCAGATCCTCTGCAGGATTATCAGGCTGTGGGATGCAGCTCCTGGACCCCATTCAATGGCAATATGTAAGTAAATGTCATCAGAAGCTTTGCACCTCCCTTCCTCCTAATGTCTTCAAAGTTTGCTGCTCCCCCTGTGTTACTGTGCCAGTTGGGGCAATGAGTCTAGGAGTTTACACAGGAACCGGCCGAAAGAGCAAAGAGAGGAGTGAAGGAAAGTAAGGGCTAAATTGACATGGAAATGAAAGCTGGACCACTATCCCGTGTGCCCAGGGACACTTTCATCAACCCGCTGACCTCCTGCTCTTCAGCAGCCTCCCATACCCGGTGCCAGGCCACTGCAACCAGCCACCCACCCTAGGAGAAAATCGGCATTGCCTGAGTCCCTTTACAGGGATTCCCAAGCTTTATACTACTCTTTTCGGTATTTGTAAGACAGCATGTTTCCCTTTTGGCAATGAAAAAGAAAGCCTATTGCCTTCAAGATAAAAAGCCCGACCTGCATCTTTTGTTTCCTCAACAACTCTCCATACAGGTGGGGATGCTGAAGAGCAGGATAATATTGTGAGTCTGCTGCCAGCAGCTCCCCAAATCTGTCTGCTTCCTATCAGCGCTCTTTAGCTAAAGAGTAACCATCTGCCTGAAAGAACTATTGTCCCTCACAGCTACATAGAACACCAGCTCATTTGTGTTCACCTTGTGGCAAGTTCCCCCTAGTTCTGTTAGTCCTGGGAGACAACAACTCTGTAAATAGCTTAAACCCTTCTCAAGCCAATTAACAACGTGGATGAGATTACAAGTTTTCACAGCCAGCCTTGCAAAGCAGACTGACATCCCGTTGACCAGCACAGGACATGCAGTGGCTCCAGGGGAAGGTGCCAGGACACCTGAGGGGGCTCTGCTGTGATTCCCTTTGCATCCTTTGACAAATCCCCCATTCCCCAGCTTCCTGGTCCTAGGATGAGGCTGAGTATTTTTGCTCCCTCACAAACTTGTTGTTGTGATGAAAGATGTTGAAATCTCATGGAAAGAGCTGCAGACTTGTAAAATCTTAGTTTGTATTTTTGACTCTGGCTTATATAAATATATAATTGCAATTAAGTAACACAGTCCATCATAATCTTAACCTCTGAATCCAAGCATGGGCTATGACCCACAAAATCGGCACAATGATTACAAAATACTTAATGAATTTCATCTAACACACAAGCATTAAGTAATTTACTAAATGTCCAACAAAATAGAGTAGGATTAGGAGAGGACCTGGCACAAATTCCAGTGACTTTGCCTCCTTCACCGCTCCCCCTTGCTTCAGAGATAAAGATTACGGTTTCTAGGGTAACTAGACACACACACACAAAAAAAAGGACACATTGTCTAATTCAGCTTCCTGAGACTGTCAGGGCCAGAAGCATAACCTAAATATGATTATGAAAGAAATCTGTAATTTATTTAACCACTTGTTTTAATTCACAGTCATGCCTCACTTACATTTTTAGTTTTAAGGGTAACTCTCATGTCTAAATGTACAGTTTCTAACAAATATCGACACTTTAGAATTCATAGACCATTATTAAAGACACAGAGAGGACAGATGGTCCTGCTGTGTATGTTATCACTGAGGGAGTTAGTACTTTGCCACATCCACACGTAAATGTAAAGATCTGAATAAACATATAATTTTCCTATGGTATTCATATTTCTGTATCGTTTATGTGTATATGCATGTACAGGTAGACCAGATTACCATTTCAGATCACATCCTTTCACAGTGTGGAAGGGAGTAAATTATGCAGGTCTTAGAGAGGTGTAAGGGCCAAAAGTGATGGGATGTTGGTAAATCTGGGGACTAGTGACCCTTTAAAACAAATGAAACTTAACTTTGCCTCATTTGGTAATTGCTAGCCAAGTGCATGAGCACACATGTCCATTCCCACATGGACACTTGGGCTATCTCTTTGTGACAGAGCTCTGCTCCATTTTTTGTTTCTGAAACCAGGAGAAGACGCCTTACTGCTGCTGCAAAGCCAGCAGGGTGCTGTTACCTTCTGTCTGCAGGCACAGCAACCACCCTTCACCTGCGTGCGCTCTCCTGCCCTCGTCTCAACACACTTCTGAAGCTTCATGTCACAGCGTCTGAAGAAGCAGCATGTCTCCAGCTCTTTAAGACCCATCTTTTTCACTTAGGAAAGTCCAGAGTGACTCAGAGACAGCATTCTTTCCTCCACCTTCAACAGCATTTAGGTCAGACAACTTCCACCCAGTTATCCAGAACCTAAATGTGATGTTACTCAGATGTCTCGGCTGGGACAATGGCAATATGTTAAACTGCACTCAGGAATGTTCCCAGGCACTGGGAAGCGATCATCAGTTCTGCTAAACTGTCTGAGTGGCCCCAGCAGTTTTTTGGCCCATACAAACTTGAACTTCCCGGGAGTGTTCCCAGGCAGGATTCAGGAGCCAGAGCACTCCCGCGGCCATCCCAGGCAACTCAGCTCGCATGCAGTTACCCTGTCTTACCAGGACAAGGGGCTCCTCAAATTGCTCATGGCTGTGTTGTGCTAGCTGGCCTCTGTGCCAGAGACCATTCCCAGGCATGTTAATTTACTTAGACAGAGCCCTTGGGACTTCTCCAGGTCAGGGCTGATCACCCAGGTATGCTTGATGGAGCCATTCTCAATGTCAATGAGCTAATTCCTTTCTAATAATTCAAGGTATTTAGTATTCACACTTACCGTGAATAGAGCCAATGCCTTGCAGGTGTCTGTTTTGCAGATTATCAGGTGTTTTAAATCTAAATATAATTATCTATTTTAAATTCTCACCATAACTATCAGACCTCCAGCATAAAAGGTCTCCCACATTCAGAGCCAAGCAAGAGTTTGAATCCATGACAAAATCCTCCAATAAGTAACTAGAAGCCCTAAAACTACATCAGTGAGTCACTCTACAGTAGTCTGTTCATGCCCATGGCTGCTGCAAGCATCCCAAATCCTGGTGAAATTAAATTAAAAAAAAAAAAAAACAGAACAAAACAAAACAACAACATACACACACACACACACAAAAAAAACAAACCAACCCCCCCAAAAAAAACCCAAACCAAAAAACCACCTAGGTTACTGTCCAGCAAAGAGCTTGCAAGGAGCAATGTAACTGATTTAACCTTATCCTGTTCTGTGGGAAGGCTGTTTTTTTCCAGTATCCTTTGAATTTCAAAACTCTCTGAGCAAGTGCCCCATTCCCCTAGCCAAGGCTGATTGCAAGGGCCTCAAACACACGTTGACTGAAGAGCACCAAGGCCTGAAAGCCACTTAATACTGACTCTTTTGTGTAAATAAACACCCCAAGACACCTGTGACTTTCAGGGGCAGGTTGAGAAATTTTAATAGGTAGATCAGAGGATTTCACAAAATTTAACCCTTGCAGAAGACAATACTTCCCGCTACCGCTTTGACTTTATCTCTGCTAAACGAGCACTACAAGCTCCTTGCCAGTGCCAAGAACCCGGGTGCTCAAGTCATGCTGTACAGGCTAGTGATGGCAGCTGAAGTATTGGCATCCTCACTTCACTGTGCTGTAACACGTGGAAACTCTTCTACTTACTCCTTCAGAGCTGCATAGGCAAGAAGTGGAAGAACCTACACAAGAAAGGTCCTGCGCCTTTGCCCCAAAGCAACAGATGCAGGCTTGAGGAAAATCCTTTTCTAGGCAGGACAGCAGGTCAGTGCTTAGCAGACCCAAGGAACTGAACCTCCAGGGTGTATGCATGACTGCCCCTGCATGGTGTTATTTTAGACACCTTAAGGCCAGAGAGGTGCTAAGCCAATACAGGTAATCAATAGCATTAAAAACAAAAAACCAGACCAACTACCCTCATATATACATAAAAAACGTAAATACAATTGAAAGATCAAAGAGTTCGGCGATATGTGTGCATTATATAGAACAACTGGATTTTTTTTACACAAAGCCAGGATTTTTTGCCTTCAGAATAATTCGGAAGGATTCATGACGCTTAATTACGCTTCCAAGTCCTATCAAGCACTAGCTAAACTGTACTGCAAGCATCAACAAACTTGCATTTCCTGTTCTTATTTTAAGGCTCTCCAGTTTTAACTTTGAGATATAGATCATAGGAACAGCAGCAGAACAGAACAAAGGGAAGGGAAGTGCAACTGAAGCAGAAGCTTAAACCAAAGCAGTAAACTGCATGTTGTCAGTGTGCTTTTATTAAGAGGACATGAAAAGGACATTATAAGGGATTCAAAGCATTTGGCGGTGGGGATGGAGGGGAGGAACAGACAACACTTGAAATAAACATTCCATGGAGAGAAAATCTCTAATAATTTATTGACCTTCAGTTTCACATTGTGAAAAAAAAAATTCAAATTTTACAAAACCTTAAGATGTAGTAGCAAACAAAAAGACACAACATAGACAATTTTATTTCTTCACTTGCACAGTTTTCTTTTAGCCCATGAACCACATCTTCAATAGCCAGGAAAAGGGACATTATTCTGCTCTAATCACTCTTATTCATACAGGTGTCAGACCTAGAGAAAAGAGGCTGCACGATTATACCAGAAGAGGAAGGCTGTCCTTTGTTATATGTTTCTACAGCAACCAGCCTGCAAAATAAGAGGAACCTTCCCGTCTTATGCCAGGGTTTTTGTGTGCACTCCGCTGTGAACTGCATTTGCTTCAAAGTGTGGGGTGTTTTGCACGACTGGAATGGTCAAGTAGCTAGCCAGGACTCCCACATCAATTCAAAGAGCAAGAGCTGAGCGTATTCCCTGCAGAGCCAGAGGCCCACCCTGACTTCAGCTTCCTTAAGCCTACACACAGGAATGAACTGAGGACTTGAAAGCAGACCACAGCTTTGGAAACAGCTGCAGAAAATTCATCCCACTTTCAGAAGTTGCATGGCACTAAGAAACAGACTCCACAAGCTAAGAGGTTATACGCAGCACAGCTTCACGCCTGGATTCTGATCAGCTTGACAAAGAAAACAGGTCTTGAACCTATATGCCCTTATTCAAACAAGGGGGGCCCCTGGGGACCCGGTTCTTCACTTCCTCCTGCAGCCACTAGCGCCTGGAGAGAGGACATGCAAAGTGCAGGAAGTCCGATTTTATGCCTTCCTTCGCACTCCTGGGAGTGATCCACAAGATGAAAGGCAAGAGCAATTCAAGGCTATTTGCTTCAACAGGGCAACCTGTGCAAGTGTGGGAATACAGAAAGGAGCCCTACCCTACCTAACATATTTTCCTATTGCTTAAAAGCCATCTAAGAGAAAAGAACAATGCTGGGTGGGGGCGGGGAGGGTAAGGGGGAAGATTGTGGGTTTAAACACTTTTTCAATCTATCATTTCAAGAAATGAGTTTAACCAGAGGAACTATTACTGTTCACATCTAGGTGGGCTTCACCCTTTAAAAAACTGCTAATGCCTTCACTAATTAACCAATGTTCCCTCAGTATTCACAGAACTCCAAATACTCTTATCTCTGAAATGCAAGGGTCTACTCCAAACAGCAAGTCAAATGTAAGGCAGCACAGAGAAACTTCCAGTGATCAGTGTAAACAGTTTCAGATGACAAAGCTTTCACAAATACAGCTACATCACTGTCACACAGAGAAAGGCAAGCATCATCAATGTGACTATTTTTGCTTTGCATGCACACATGCAGCTGTTTATTTACACGGCAGCACACATCAACCACATTACTGAATGTGCCAGTTAAATTGGGCTCCAGAAACATTTAGGAAAAAACACAACACAATACATGCTTCATGACAGGATCTGGCAAAGAGAGTACCTGTGAAACATAAGCTTCTGAAATCCAGAAGAAAAAGAGTAGCTTTGTCTGTTTCAAGACCAGATTGGTAAGAAACAAATTTATTTAAAAATCAAAGTTTGGTTTCCCAGGATTGTATCTATCGCTTCTGAGTGACCAAGTGTTTAAAGACACACCTGGCTAAGCAAAATAAAAGGCAGCAGAGTTTGAGGGCTATATATAAGATTAAGAGGTTTGAAATACATTTTTTATCCCCATAAGAATTTTGCCAGAGCACTTGGGTCTTTGACATCTGGCCACTCAGATCATCATCTGAAATCCAGATGGATGAGGCAATCCCGTCAGTGCAAATGTTACTGCTCGTCGTCGTCTCTTTTTTTATTATTTTTTAAGACTTCATCACTAACCTATCTTGAGGCTTTTTTGTTTTTATTCTTGAATCACCATACTCCACTCACTCAGCTCAAGGTGGCTGTATTGTAGGTACCCCTCCTCCAACCCAATAAATAAATAAATAACTTTGGACAATGACTTCATCTGGGCTTGGTATCCAGAAGCTCTTCCACAGTATTTGCATTGCAATCAGGAAGCTGCACAAAGAGAGAGCTGCAAGAGATTTTGGCTATTTCCAAATCAGAAACTGAAAGGCATGACCAACAAATGAAATGTAGCAAGGACACCATCTACGAGACACACCACATGCAACCCGGGGAGCTGGTGGCCTGAGAAAGTGACCTCCATGGCTTCTTCCTTTAGTACATGTGTAACTTAAGATCCTGTCTTCTAATCCTTCCATTTCCGACTGGGATGCCACTCCTGCCTCCCACCTCCAACTGCTGGGTAACAGTTTTCTTTCTTTGTGCAGCAGAGCAAGTCAGCGATCACAAAATGTGCAAAACATACAACAATTCACACAAGCCCTTGCAACATGGAGACAATTGCAGGCACTGTTTCAGCATGCAAGCACTGAACAATAAATAACTAGATCTACAACAAATAACGTAACAGGGATGGGACAGTTTGAATTACTTATAAATACAGGGAGGAAAGGGAACAAGGAGCGTCTGGGGGATGCCGATCCTTCCCCACTGTTGCAGAAACATTTCACGGGGCTGTTCCTTATCAAGCAGAAGGTCACTCGCCGCACACAGGACAATGCAACACAGGATCTAAGAGATGCTGTAGGCACTGCCCACAGACACCCACGCTCTGGTTAGCAGAGCTGAGCAGCAACACCTCTGTATCTTCATTCACAGCAGCATCTCTTTGTTTCAGACCTGGCCGGCTTCCCCTGCAGCTGGCACTGGCACTTCAAACCACCACAAAGAGAGGTGACAACCATTTCAAATTTCACATACAAACAGCGGAGTCCATAGAAATCAAGTGCTGTGTGCTGCACAGCTCAGAAGTTCTGTCTCTTTTTCTCCTTTGAAGGACTGATTAATATTGGCATTAATCCACAATTACTAGCACAAGATCATAGGTTTGTCTGTTCATATTTAAACCACATGCTGAAGCACTGAAGACAGTTATTTTTCCTCCCATTCCTTCATGTCTAGGTTAGATAATTTACAAAGTGCAGATGATTTTCTTCAAATGCAAGAGACACTGAATGATTTTTCTTCATTAAAACCATTTCTCCAGATCTGAGGTTCCAATTCTCTTTTCCAAATAAAGGAGTAAGCTAAAAGCATGGGAAGAGGGTAGAAAAAAAAAGAAAAAAAAAAAAGAGATAAAAACTTAGAGTGTTTTACTCAGACAGTGTACCATAACATTTTTTGTTATATGACAAAGAAAAACCTCAAAACTACATTCAAGATACAATTCAGTTGATGGACTTCCCCATCCCAACACCTGTTCCTGTACCAATTAATTATAAATAAGCCAGCCAAGAACACAATTATTTATGGTCAGATTCTGCCTTTATTATTCTACTAGTCTTACTCTGCAAACCATCCTCCTGACCCTAGAAAGTCTGTTTAATTATTAATTTAGGAATTTGAAACCTAAATCAAACAAGTCCAATACAGTTAAACATGATGGGCTCTGCATCTTGCATGCTTCAACTTTTCTATGTTTCCCCAAAATCTCAGGGCTTCATGGATTTGTTCCAAGCGAACATAACCTTGCACAACTTCTCTTCCACAAAAGCCCACATGAACACTTAGTGCACAAAGACTTTTCTCTCCACAGGCCTAGGCAAACCCGGCTGGAGTGAAGAAGGGGAGGTGAGGGTGCTTCACCCCAGTTCACCATGAAGAATTCTGTATTTTATTTATTCACAACAAAGAAGGGGACATATAATCCCCTTACTTAAAATGTAACTGCTATTCATTAGAGCAGAGCTCTGCCTCACTTCTTGTCACACAGCAATGTGCCACACATCAATAATTACATCCTAGAGTCCCTTATAAAAATTGATTATTCAATGTGAAATTCAGCATTTGGATGCTGAGACTGTGCTTTGTTTTTTCACTATGAAGCTGTATTAAAATGCCAGCTTCCAAACCACCATCAGCTCATCACAGCCATTTCTGACAGCACTGCTAGAATTTTAGGAGGCAAATCCTGCATCATTACAATTCAAAAGGAGCTCCAGTGAACTCACAGTTCATTTGAACATACTCCACTTCTCTCAAGCTGTGATGTCTAAGAACAACAGAGATCACTCACAGGAAACACTACAGCCTACGTAACAGTCCAGAGCATCAAGTGTCTTTGCAATCATGGACTTGAAACACACTATCTTCATGATTTCTAAAAAACAGGTCCTGTGCTTAGTGTTCATGAGTATTTTCTAGACATTCTTCAGCATAACGTGCTCTTCTTCTCACTGAAACACGTTATCAACACTGAAGCCAAAACAATGTTCCCTGTCGTGGGCTGACTTTTAAAAAATATTATAAACAATTCTGAGACGAAGGGAAAAAATAAATAAATCCGTAATCTACTCCAAAGCCCCAAGTTTGAGCAAAAGCACAAAGCAGACTGAAGTCTTCCTAAAAGCTGTCAGACTGGGGCCACACAGTGCCATGAAAACAGAGGGTAATCAGAAGTAATTTCCTTTTTGTCCCTCCCACCCACTGACAAAGCAGCAGGAGTCAGTACAAAAAAAAAAAACCCTACTTTCTGGATGAGCACACAGCACTGGTGAGATTTCAGTCTACAGCGGCATTCAGCCAGTTATCTTTGTGTTGGTTAAGCCAGTTGTCTCGTGTGTTAGTGAAGCCAAAATAATGGCTTTAATAAGACACTGCAGAGCAAAGGAAAGGTTTTTGCACCGTTATGTTCTGAGGACTCCTATTCAAAATAAAGCACTCCCTCTCATGTAGTGTAAACTTCAGAACAATTAAGTCGGTCTCAGAAGAATACGTCAATATTTTTCTTGGCACAGACCTAAGTCCAATAATCCAATACTGCTGCTCCGATAACACTGAGAACAGCACAAAGTCAGT
Organism: Thinocorus orbignyianus; assembly: GCA_013400375.1. Lineage (NCBI taxonomy): Eukaryota > Metazoa > Chordata > Aves > Ciconiiformes > Thinocoridae > Thinocorus > Thinocorus orbignyianus. Next base: position 217,073 of record VXBW01004759.1, read on the forward strand.
AATAATAGAAATTAACTGAAGATGTCAAGACTGTTTCCCAGCTAGGGAGGAAGCCACCACGCAGAAACCAGAGCTCCCATCTGCCAGCTGTCGGGGGGTGCGATTACCCCCAGGACCCAGGATGCGGTTAAGTCTCAAGGGTTTGGCCTCCTTTCCTACGAGTAAGTCTGGGAAAAACAAAGCGAGGAGTGGAGAGAGGGCAGCGTCTTCAAGACAACCAACCACCTGAGACAAAAGCAGCTGGCGGCTCAGCACAGCCCAATTTCACACTAGATTTCCAGACTGACCTGCTGCTGTGCACGGGCCAAACCTCGTATTCTTTTCTCAACCAAAGCTCCCAGTCAGCTGAAAGACAACTATCAAATGAATCCCCAGTGTATCACAGAGAGGAATTTCACAACTACCCTATATTTCTAGGTATACACTTCTATCCACCCTGCTTCAAAGACATTTGCATTTTGTATTTACTGCAAGAGCCAGGCAAATGTCTCCAGCTGCAAAAGACACCAGAAAAAAAGTATGGTCTGTCCCAAACAAAAGAACCTCATGAAGTCTTTATATACAAGCTGTTCTTCCTATTTTCTGGAGAACCTCCATCAGTCTGGACTTCTGGATAACTTAGATGCAAAGGCAGAACTCGTTTAATCACTGCAAATACACTTATTTGCCTTGTTCCTTCTAACCTGACTGCCTTAAGGTTACACTCTACACTGTTCAAATCCAAAAAGAACTACTACTCACAAGGCATGGATTATTTAGGATTAAGCATGCCACTATTTTTGTTTGGTTGGCTGGTGGTAACTGCGATTCTGCACTAAGGTCTCAAGGGTGGAGTGGTGGAAAAGAACAACACGACATCAAGGGGAGTCTGCCAGATTTGTTGCAAAATAAACAGATTAATAATTCTGGAAAATGTCTGTGACTTACTTTAAGTGATGTAACTCTACAAAAGACAAAAATAAGGAAAAAATAGTAATAGCTGAAGTAACAGTTAGCAGTTAGCAGGAAAAAACAGATTTGAAAAATATTATGTAGGGGTACTAGATTTTTTTTTTCTTAATGAAACTTTAGTCCCCTCACCCTAAAAATAAAAAATTCACAGCAACAAAACCAAGAAAGGCCAAATCGAGGCTTGCTTGCAAGAAGATGCAACGCTGAAGTTGCACCCGGTAAGAGCTTGTACCATTAAGTATAATTAAATTGTTTTGGAACAGAGTGTGCTATAGACTGGTAATTATTTTAGCCAGCAATATTAATTATATGTTTTCCCAACACTATATCTAGTCCAATATATATGACCATACCTATTTTGAAAAATCTGCATTTTAAAATGTATCAGCAGAGCAAATGCAACCTTCTTCATCCATGCAGGTGCAACCATGATGTCTAGATCAGATGGAAAAATAGGCCCGAATTGCCTGTAAAACACCTTTTGTAAGATAGCAAGTTTACCCAAAGGCTGCCTGCATGGAGAAAGCATGCTGTCTGCCTGGAAATTCAAGCGAATTTGCTATCAGGCTTGAGATCAGAATTTACAGTAGCTTTTTGGGGCCCTGTTAAAGGATATATGGAGTGACCCGGTCTCTGTTGTCAGGAACATGGCACTGAACCCACATTTAGCATGTACCTAGTGTCTAAATGCAGAGCAGGATTCAATTTCCAGATTTTCTGCGCTTCCACACAAGTGAAGGAGTGAGCAACATCAACATTTTCAACATCTAAACTGGGCAGGAAAAGGCCCTGTAAAGAGACCTGGCCACAAGATGATTTAATTCTGTGATTCTAAGATACCTGGCAAACTACTTCCAGCATCTTGGCTTTGTCACAGACACGGTGCCTGGCTTACAGCAGCCCAGGAATATACCTGTCCCCTTGCTCCTGTGGTAAAATTTGATTGAATATACTGATGCTCAGAGCTGCCAGTGAAAAGCTTTGTGAAAAGCATTATTATGGCAGAATTCAAAGGTGCTATTTCTTACCTGATAATCTGGAATTGCAACACACACACAATTATGAGGGGAGGTGCTTCCATGTGCTGACAAACGCCGTGGGAATTAGCGAATAGGGCACAGTTGTTATGCTGTTCCACACATCTAATGTGGGATCGTAGCAGTCCAGCGTTTTGCACCTCTGAATGCCAAAGTAGCCTCCCACCACATACAACTTGTTCCCCGATGCCACTGCATGGCAGCTCATTCGCTTAGCTGTCACATCTCCCACCTTAGTCCACTGGTATGTCTCACTGTTGAATTTATAAGCAGAGCATGCGGAGAATTCAGTATCTCCGCCCATAATAAAAATCTGGTTCCCCAGAACAGCTGCAGCTGTGTAGCGCCAGGGCTGGGGGCAGGTGGCTGGTACCGTCCATCTGTTTTCACACTGATCGTAGCACTGAACTTTGGGCAGCTTGTCATGGCTAACGCTGGTACCTCCAAAAGCAAACAGCTTAAGCTTTGCACTGACTACAGCTGCATTGCTCACTCCCTCTCGCAGCGGGGCAACCATGGTCCATTTGTTGGTCATGGGGTCATACTGTTCTACTTGCTTTAAGGATACTGAAGGGGAAGCCGGAAGGCAACCAGTCGCAGCGGTGTGTCCTCCTACTACGTACAAACAGTGCTTAAGTTCAGCAGAGCCATGACCAAACCTAGCTACCAGCATGGGAGCGGCTTTTGACCACTCCTCGTGAAGGGTGTCATACACCCACACATCTTTGGAGACTCCATTTTCAGACCCTCGTCCCCCAGTGATATACACTTTGCAGCCTATGGCACAAGCACTGAACTCCTTCCGTGGGCTTGGTATGTCGGCCTTTGGGATGATCTCCTTTGCCTTTTGGTCCACCAGGTACAGCTTGTCACACATAAAGGTTTGGCCACCCAAAAGAAAAAGTGAATGGCCAGTTTTACGGGGTCTGGCACACAAACTAGTGACCACTCCATCATTCTGTAAGATCTTTAACTTGCATCTTATGGATTCTTCTACAATCTCTTTGCTTTTCCTTTGCTTGGTGATAAGTTCTTCCATGGCCACATTCTCCATCAGGTATATAGCTGGTAAGAGGGCCAGTCTCACTGTCTGCAATAGCTCAGGCAGATAACAGTGACGCTTACTCAAGTCATAGTTGACCCAGTTGATAGCTGACTCATATACCAGCCTTTCATCTTCAGTTTCCAGTTCTTCACTGGAAAGGAGTTGCACTACCATGTCTTTTGGCAGCTGGAGGAAGTCTTCACTTTTACTGACACTCTGGAAGTTGCTAAGGCACATCCTCCAAGAGAGTTCATACAGCTTAGTGCACTGGTGAGCATCTGACAGCAGAAGCATGCCAAGACAGTTGGTGGGATGAAGGTTTTTCTCCAGGAACTCTGCACAAGCATCCCGAATGTCCTGAAACTCCAACATGTCACCAGCCTCCAGTAGTGACTCTGCGTTCTCCTCATTGATGATAACCCTGGAAGAATATGCATAGTCCAGAAGAAGCTCCAAGACTTCTGGGTGAATCGAATTATGAAAGTTGACTTCACTGTCCTGGCTCTCCTTCAGTCCTCCACTGAACATTGCTTCGAAGTAGCGGCTACAAGCAGCTAGTACGGCTCTGTGGCAAGGGAACGACCTGTTACCAGCATGGAGAAGTACATCTGTAAAGAGACGTTGCTGACGCAGAAGGTTCAGGTGAGTAAGGACACTATCAGCATAGGATGACTTGTGGAACAAGTATATGTTTATGGAGCCAGTGCTGGCCCTAGATTTGCGATTTTCATGCATGCTGACTGACATTTTCTTTCACACCTGTAAAAGAAAAAAAAATAGTAAGATTAATGAGGCAGTTAAATTCATTATTATTTTTTACATACCAAAAAGGGTATCTATTATTCATTATAAGACGGGGAAAAAAGCACCTTCATTTATAGACGAGCGGACAGAGAATTGCATGTACCTTTGGCATGTGTTTATTTTTTTGTAATACGAGTTTCACAAATGACATACTCCAAATCTGTTGCCCAAGAGCAGGTTTATCTTGGGAAACCTGATCTCCAACTTTCATAGCAATAGAGTAAGCAAGTAATTCAGAGAAGAAAGAAAAGGAACTAGGACTGATTTTCTCACCCTTCCCCAAACTAGACCAGATGATTCATTACATATGTACACATGCACATGCTTGAAACATTCTCCTGTACTGAATCATAGCAGGAAGAGCTACCAGACAGAATACCTAAGGAATGTCAAAAGCTGCACGGGGAACAAAAACCTACTAATCCCATTAGGAAGCTTTCCTTTGGTATAATGATTCCATATGCAACAGCAGTGATGAAAAAAAGAGAACTTTAAAATAAAAACCTAGCAATGATCATAAGCTTACACTTGCAAAATCTTTAAAAAAAAAAATGACGTGTGAATTTTAGAGATTACATCTCGAACTCCGCCAGCGGCCACCTTTTGTAGTGATGCAGCATATACACAGGTAGAGTCAGCAAAAAAACATGTGTTTTGACTATCAGCTGAAGTCACCGAGGCATCACCTCTGAAGCTGTCTCGAGAGTCAGGTACTCCAAATCCGAGCCGTTGGCTCATTTTGAGGTTTGGAGGAGACATCAAACATGAGATATGTCCTATCCTGCCCTCTTCCCAACAAATGCAATGCTATTCAGTCCCTGTTTGTGAAGGTGAACATTACTGTTACCTGCCATGATAGACAGTTCTATGCACTATTACAGCAGCAAGTTTCAAGATTGAATTGACAGTCAAACCGAAACAGTATGGGAAACAGTATGGAGTACAGTGAAAGGGAGGAATACTGGCAGTGATATAAAGCCAATGGCCAAAAAGCCACAGTGCAAGTAATAGGAGGTGAAGCATACAGAGTCCAGTGCAAGCTGTGGCTGTGATCACTACTGTAATAATGTCAACTATACCTCCCCAAACTGCAGAAAAATTTTAAAGAAGAGAACCAAACTTCCCTAATTAGTGTGAGATTCATGTGCCCAGAGTCCCTTTTACTGCACCTTTAAATAAGGAATAGGGCAAAAGCCTACCCGGGAAGCACCCAATGCTCAAAGTCAGAGCATGACCTGGGGCCACTTGTGCAGGTTTTTAATGTGGATATACTTCCCTCTCTCACAGACTCAAACATTTTCATATTACTGAGCATGTTTAAGCAGTACAGAACTGCACAACTCTATTCCCCCATTTCATGCTTCAGGCTGACACAAGAGCTTTACAGGCCTCAAAAAAGGGCATTTAAAAATAAATATATATATATTTATAGATTCATATGACCAGAACCTTCAACAAAATCAAACCCCTGTATGATTAATTTGGGTAGTGGACTCAATTTCACAACAACCAATTTGCATATATGCAATACACAACACCTGCAGATTAACTGCATCACAGCCACTGCCATCATCCTGGCTACTTGTGCCACAGCACAGAATAATTGTTTTGTTACATTAAATAGCAAGTCTGTCATATACCTTTCCATTCAGTCACGGCAAAAAAGCCCCTCAAACCAACATCAATTAAGGAAACTAAGAGACACTTTACTGCAAAAGTATCAGAGCCTGTTTACTTTCATCTGGAACACGACTTCCTGATGAAATTTAACTAGGATTGAAAAGCACAAGCACCGCAGCTCAGTACACAAGCCTCAATCCAGAATCCTCCAAATGAGGTAGGACTCCTTCCCCTTCGAGTCACAGGGCAGAGTATCTGTCCCACTCTACAATGCAGAAGTTTGGAAAGCTATTTTACCAGTGCACCCTACACCAGCCTATCAAATGCACTAAGCACAGAAGATCTTAAGGAGGCTGGTACATCTTCACAACGCAAATCCTTTTACACTGAAAATTAAGTTACCTTTAAGGCAATTGTATTGCCTTGGTAATAAAGACTCAGATGGCACTCACGGATCCTGAGCACTAATCTCAAACTAAAATTACTCACTTAATCTATAGCCAAAAAGATTATACTGCCCACATACAGGTTGAAACCTGCTGGAACTTAAGGATTACAGAAAGGGTCATGGCTTGAAATACTAGCACATAAACAGTTTGGAGACACAGATGTGAAGGTGAACCCTTTATTGGCAAAGAACCACCATAATATACTATTATGACGCAGTACAAAGCATTCACTGGACCTCTGTGGACTGGCCATTCTCACTCCTGAAATTTTTGATTGAAACGAAGCAGAACAGGAGCTAAACACCCACTGATCAGAGACAGCAGATCACCATGATCTTTTTATCACCATGATATAAAGATGTTCATAGGCCCCCCTGCTCTCTGTCCCAAACGGGTGGATGTGTAGACACCAGAGCCTGGGCAGGTCAAGATGTCTATAGAAACACAGTTCCTCTCCTTTCCCCCCTACATACAGGTGAAATTCAGAGTATACCAAAGACTTCCTTTTATCCTGCACACAGAATTCAGAAACAGGGCAGGTAAAGTTCACGTTGGAGGCTGTAAATGCAGGCATTGAGATCTTTCAGTGGGCTCAGTGCTCCTGCAAGCACCACTTGCTCAGCATCACTCAGAATGAGCCCATAACCACAACAAAATACAGACAAACATAAAAAAACCGCCCTGCAATTACACACACGTTGGAGGCTGGTGAGCTACAGAACATATGCAGAGGGGAGGAACAGATCATTGTGTGTTACCCAAGCCCACCCACATCCATACTAACAAGCACCACTATAAAAAAAATGTAAAAAGTAGTATTATGAGAGCTATTCTCAATCAGCTACCAAGCCATTCAGTATTTCACCCCACTAAAACAGAAGACTTGGTCTTTCAGCAAGTAATGCTTTTTTTTCTCTCTCTCTTTTTTTTTTTTACAAAGCACTTGCAGATTTCACATATACTGGTCTTTAACCGTTCCAGTAATGTTGCTTTTATCACAACAATGTCATCTATTGAGAAGAATTCATAGCATGCCAATTCACATTTAAGATAAGCTAACATATTTCCCCAAACAGAACAAAGATACATATCTATGCACATCTTTTTCCTCCACTATGGTTGCTGAGATGAGTTCACACATGGACTACTCAAACAAACACCCTTACAATCAATTATCATAATTTACTAACAGGCAGTGTTTCTCTAAATGCGTCTTTCTGCAGTTTCTGACAATTAGCTCAGTTCAGAATCTTTCAAGAACATTAAAATGTAGAATGACATCTCTGATTTCTCTATTTGGTGTTGGAAATTATGCAAGCCTCAAATACTTCAGCAGAGGTAATTTACAGTCAGTGAGCAAATGTTCATCTTCAATGAGTCAACTCCCTTCAGGCATTTTTTCCTTAGAAATAGTAATATTTGTATGTAAAAGACAAGAAGTGGTCAGCAAATTACAGATACAGATTTTATCTAGGAACAGAGGTTGAACCAAGACTTTGATTTATAATTACACTTCAACAGGCTACTTGTCACAGCAACCCAGTAGTAAACACTACTTTAAGACTTAACAACAGACTCCCTGCCCTACTTCTCAACAGCTCTGCAGCATGCAGGTCTCAGCCTACATCAAATGAAAAATTAAGTATTTTCAAATTAGTGACACATCCCTGATGTGTCGTTTTAACACGACTGTAATTACACGGTGGTGCCTGCGTTTTTGTTCAGAACCAATGAAACATCCGAACGCGAGGAAATCAGCTAAACATCCCATCGATTTAACCGGCACCGCTTTCCATCGCTGAATCTGCAGCGATACTACCGAGTTTTGCAGAGCCAAAACCTCACCCTACCTAAAGTCATCTAGCACAGACTCGGTGGCTTCCCAGGTCCTGCAGCGAGATGGAAAGCAGGACACGCTGCTCCTGCTAGGAATGCATTACTGCTCACCACATGTAGACAAAGGAACCCAACTCTAAACCCGCGCCCCCCGCTNCGCCCCCCGCTCCCCCCCGCCCAAGTTCACTCCATCATAACGCCTAAACAACTCCGTCTTGGAAAAGAAACTTGCTGGGCTGCTTCCCGACCTGGTGAAGAAGCAGAAGTTAAAAGGCGCATGGTTTCCTTTATGGAGCAATAACCACGTGCAGAAGTTTCCGCACCGGCGCAGGGAGAGCAGCCCCAGGGGCAGCCAGCACCCGCCCCACGCCCGCCCAGGGATGCTCCGACCCTCCGGGCACCCCGCAGCCCCCCGGAGAGGCGAGCAGCCTCCCTAACGGGAGCCGCCACTTC
>VXBW01004759.1:234092-248600 GCA_013400375.1 Thinocorus orbignyianus
AAAAAAAAAAAAAGATTAAAAAAAAACAAGAAACAACACAGAAGTCTCCTTTTCAGTTGTCACAGCAGATTACATACAGTTTTTATACAATCAATCAACACAATTATTTTATGTTGCTTCTCTGAGCGGGTCTAAGTGAAGATGTATTTCTGCAAGAGAGCTGTGTTGTCTGAGACCAAAAGAATTTAAAATTTTCTAGAGTTCCTACATCTTACTTCCTACCAAATAACATTAATGCATAAACTTCTAAACTTGCATTAAGTAATGGGATGTGGTTTAGCTTTCTCATGCTCACGCATCTCAATAAACAGAGTATAAACATGAAAATACATTTAAAACACAGGCCTCCCAGCCCAACTCAAATTTAATGCATAAAATTTTGTGATCTTCCAAATAAATTTTAAAAAGGACTAATATTTATAGTCCTTGTCGATTTTTTCCTTTCAATATATGCTAAACATTCAGAATATTTTAGCCTACCCTGATGTTTTCCTGCATGAGAGATAAGCTCAAAAAAATCCAGTCCACTGTTTAAAGGGACCAAAAGAAAAAGACCCTTTTACTACAACAAAGTTCGTGAGAAGAAATGTCTTCAAACCTTCATTCTCCTTTTAGCGTTCTGTAACACTACAGCACCACAACTACTGCTGTGGAATTACCATCTCATTCAGCCATTTACTTGCTAGATACAAAGCTTTTGACACCAGACCTAACGTCTGGGCTGAGTTCTGCAGCCACCTCTCCCTGCTGTCCCTTGCAGTGAGGTGGCAGAGGACCGCACCAAGTCAGCGACCCTGCAGGCAGGGCAGGACACCAACATCCTCCCTGTCTCTGGCTGGCACATGACTACACGGCACCAGGCAAGGCAAAAAAATGCCCAAAGCTTTTGAGAAATCATGTCAAACTCACTGTTTGGGCAATCCCGTATCATGAACAAACGTCAGACATCTGAAAAGCGATCAAGTGAATCCCAGCTTTGTTGAAGTTGGCAGACAGATGATCGGAGACATGGTTTGTCTCACTAATTATTATAGAGCTAGGCAATTACGTTTAGTAAAACAGACATGCATGTATATCACTTAGGCTCACAAATGTAAAACTAACTCCACCCTTCCTTCCTTAAATACATCCCTCCTCCTTCTTTCCTTACTACTTATGGTACCATTGCTTATTCTTCATAGATAAACACATATTTAAGTAACTCATGACAATGGTATCTTTTCCTTTCTCATTTTCTTCATATATTTATTTCTTTTTGCACACTGCTGTCTTACTTTGTCTTGGCATAGTGCATCCAGGATATCCCCTAACTGTTAACAACATACATTTCTCTTAGCTGCCCTCCTGGCTTAGCAGCATTTATCCATAAAGGTAAAAGGAGCTGCAGAGAGGCAAGCCTGCCAATTGCACAGCCAAAATATACTCAGTCACACCCTGGTAATGGATTGATTTTGGAAGGATTGCACAGATTCCACCCCAATCGGTTTTGGTACCACACCCCCTATCAGATCCACTTATTTCAGTAAATCCCACAACGCTGTAAAGATAGGTCTGACCTGTTAATGCCTGCAGGCATAATTGTCCACTCTACCCTGATCTGAACCAACAGATTAACTTGGAATTTTCTAAAGCATATTTTCTCAATGTTATTCATTTAAAACCCAGCTCCTGTGAAGCCAATGGGAGTCTTGCCAGTCAATGTCAACGCCTCTGCTATTTTATTCCTTGGCTTCCTAAGCAGGAACTGCCAATCATGCTGTATTACACAGTAATTTTATTAGGCATCCAATCGTGCTTTCAGTGAAGTAGACAAGTTATCCTTTGCTTTTGCAGGCAACAGAACCAGGTGCCTTCAACGAACCACCAAATTCTCTACACATTTCTTTCGTTGGAAGACAAAACTCTAAATGACTTCAAACCGTTCTGACATCTGAACTGATAAACTAAAACATTATGCTATCACATGTTTGTAGTGTCAAACTCCTGTCTACAAGCCTATTTTCCTCTCTTTCAGGACCTAAGTATTTTCCAATTTCCTTCTGAACAGCAAAGCCTGTAAAATCAGACACTGGTAGATTCTATGTTAAATCATTCTGCACAACTAATATGAAGTGTCAAGAAAACATAAGACAATGAAAAAAATCCAGATCTCATTTTTCAACAGAAAATCAACTTGAACTTTATAAAAATTAGTAGTTAGTACTGCAGACTTTGCCCAGAGGCATGTATTTTTGACTGAGCTGTCTTTTTGCCTGATTATTTTTAAAGTGCAATAAATCTACATATGACAAAACATATGGCTAATGATATTAGGCAATCTTCTTAAAATATTGGCACCTTGGCACAGCAGCTCTTGGCAGAACTGAAAGCAGTAGACAGATACGGCTTTAAACTGTCTTCCTTTCCTTGTTTCCCTTTCTCCAGCTCCAGCCAAGGCAAAAAGCCACCTCCAACAGTGTTTACACTCAATAGCCCTCAGGGATGGAAAGCAGAAAAATGGCAGTACACATGTGCTTCTTCAGGAACATGAAATGTGAGTAGCACAAGTCTCCTCCATCCAGGGGTTTGCTTTAAAGCCATTCTGCACCATCACCATGGGTAGAGGTAGATCTGAGCACAGGGTGGTGCCACTTGGCCGCATATGGCCCTTATCCACACAATTGACTGGAAGGAAGCTGGCTTTCTAAGCTCTTCAGCTGACCAAGCACAGTATTCAAAATTATAACAATAACAAGCATTATGGATTAGTATAGTTTATTTCTGGTACAATTTATTCCTAGCAGTACTATGAAGAACATTTACAGAAAGCATCCTAGGTAATATGAGCAACTAATGACCACAAGAAGCAGGAGTTAACTAACATCATCTGACCACTACTTCTGACAAATTAAACTGCAAATACAATACACCAGCCTTAGAGTTCACTGAACAAAAGAGATTACTTACGGACTGCCAAAAAAGAAAGCAACATCTGTTACTGGGGCCTATACAAAGAAAATATTACTGTTTAACTGCAATCAAAACCATTCCGCAGCTTTTAAAATCCACAGTTCACTATAAATGGGGTGGGGGTTTTTTTGAAACCTGGTATTTTGTAAGGTTATCTTTATCGCTGGAAAAAACCTTTTCTGCAAAATATTTTAAAAAAAATCTTGAAATTCCTTTCAACAGGTCTTACTCAGTGTACTCAGTAATGCTGCTAACAAGTGCCTTTTAGTATATTATGGTAGCTCTTTGGATCATGAATCAGTGTTTAGTCGTATCTTTATTTAAGATTCTGCATAGTCACAGCTATCAGATCACAACTGTTCTTCTAAATAAAATTATCACAATAAATTAAATATTCACAGTAAAGATGAGCGTATTAGGTGTATATCAAAACTGCATTGACTATGTATTAAAGGATCAATCGTTCATTTTATCAATACAAAGAAAGTTTAAAATATTTCAAATCTAAAGTCTTTTGTATATGCACAGCACTTTAAAATACTAACTGCATAAATCTCATAGAATTTACTCTGCACTTCCCCATTAGGTGGTTAAATTAATTTTGAGAGCTGAGATCCCTCAACTGATGAAAGTGTATCAGAATATCTTCTTTACTGTGTCAAAATCACAGCATAATGGCTGGAAAGACTCTTTGAAAGTCTCTAGTCCAACCTCTTGCTCAAAGAAAGGTCATTTTGCAGTTAGATCAGGTTGCTTGTGGCCCTTTCGAAACTCTCTGGGCAAATTCTGAAAAATCTCCAAGAATGAAGGATACTAACTTTTCTCAACCCACTGATGATGATCTTGCTTGCACTATCCAGGACACTGTTTGCCTTCATCACTGCAAGATCATACTGCTGACTCAGGTTCAGCCTCCTGTCCGGTAAGACACCCAGTCCTTTTCTGCAAAATTGGCCTCTCACCAGCCAGTGCCCATCTTGTACCAATGCATGGGGGTTTTCTGCCTCAAGTGCAGGAGTCACAATTGTTGTTGAACTTGTTCCTGCTTGTTCCATGGCTGCAAGATTCTGCTGATAAAAAGACTGAACAGAACTGGGAGAATCTGGAAGTCTCAGCAGGAGTTTCTGCTAGAAAAGATTGAAATAAATAAAACATTGTGTACCTCATCCTTTTCCATACCCTTCATAAGCAGATGACTTGCCTGGTTCAGCAGCAGGTCCGTATTTTCCCTGGTGTTCCTTTTGCTGTCAGCATACCTGCAGAGGCCCTTCTTGTTGCACTTCACATGCTTTATCTGCCTTAATGCCAGCCAAACTTTGGTCTTGCTAATTCCATTCCTGCATGCCCAAGTCATGCTTCTTTACCCCTCCTTGGTAGTGCATCCCATCTTACACTTTATTCTTGTGTTTGAGGCCAGTCATAGGGTCTCTGACCATGCTGGTTTCCTGTGGTGCCTGCTGTATTTCTTGAATATTGGGATAACCCCATTGGCCAATAGAGATATCAGGCACAAGTAGACTGAGTCTACTTGAATCACGAGCAGAAACACTGTTTGAATTTTGAACTAACATTTGTTAGGCCTTTTTCTCTAAGCCATGGTTTCCTTTTGCCTTCCCTAGTCTTGTTACTGAGCAAAGCATGTGTACCTACTCTGCTCCTTACAGACTCAAAATCAGAAAAAAGAGTTACAATTCCACTGAGAGTTCCAAAAAGAAGCAGCTTGATGCTGGACCTGAGTTCCAAGATGCCTGGCTGAAGGGACGGATGGAGGCTATACATGAAAAAGTAATCTAAGCACAGTATTGTGGGTTTCTTGAAGCTTAAGAGTATAGGGATTTAGAAGAACCATAAAAGAAAGAGCTGAAATAGTTGAGAGAGGAAATGATTCAAGAATTAATAAGAACTTTAGCAGAGCCAGAGCTGAAGGAAGAAACCTGGCAGTGCTGTAGAGATTGTGAGAAGTCAGTGACACACAAACTGTAATGAGGGTAGTAGGCTTAAAAATCAGTTCATACTCAAGTATGGCTTCAAGATTTCTGGCCTTCGCTGCTGCAGAAGATAACTAAGCAAATTATTGAATAAATTGAATAAATTGAAGTCCTCTTACAAAGTTTAAAAAAAAAATAAAAATCATAGCTACCAAGTTAGCATCCCTGCAGGCTTTTCTTCTCCTTCAATAAAAGTTAAGGGATGCACCAGAAGAACTACAGTGCTATTTCAGTACTGACTCCGGTCAAGACTGGCCTCAGTACACTTCATTTAAAACAACCTGAAACATGTATTTGGAAACATGCATGTAAAGGATTTATGTGTTTGAGGAGATACTGCAGGGTGAAAAATAATAATTAAAGAAGCTGTAACAAATTTGACATTGGCAGCTCTTTTAGAGGTAATAATAATGGAAAAGGACACGTAACAGCAGCATTATAGAAAATGCAAAATCGTCTCACGTAGACAGAGCTCAGTGGGCTCAACAGAAATGCATATGGTAAATAAAGTCATAGGATCTGTTTTTGAAAAAGCAGTGAAGATTCAGGCAGAAAACACTAAAAGTCTTAGATAAAAAAAGGTGTATAGGAAAGAACACGCTTTTCAGGGCCATTTGGGAAGTAATAATGACAAAAGCAAGGTGGACAGGGTTCAGTGCAATTCCTTTTCCACCCAATAGATTTTTAATTCACCTCACTTGAAAATGCCACGCAAGACTGTAAAAATGGAGACTGTGCAGCTGGCTTTTATGCAAAGCTGCTGTCTTAACGAGAAAATGTGAAGGGCTGAGGAATAAACATAAAATAATAATTGTTTCATAGACCTGTAAATATAACGAAACACAGTTCTAGAGAAGAAATAAACAACTCCTGGATCAAAGGATTCATAGATCACCTTCACTGGAGGAATAAGTAGAAATTTATTAGTTGCCTTTTTCTTTTTTTTTTTTTTTGAAACCAGCTCACAATAAGTATACAGCTTAATGTCAACTTAAATTACAACTACAGTTTTCTGACAGATTCATTTGCTTTTTCAGGTTTATGTCTAACACACTGACAGTTTCTAATCAATAGGAGACAATTCCCTTTGAGAGTTATTAAAATATACCTTGCATTTAAATGCAATAAAAAGCATGACTGAACATGCCTCTGTTCCTCATAACACATAAATACCACATCTGGTCCATAAAAAACATGCATTATACAGAGGTTGTATGATTGCCAGATACATATTATTACATGGAACTGTTTTATCCATCTAGCCTAATTTCCAGATGTTTTATTACTTGTAGACAAGAGTATCGTCAAAACTGTTGCTGGAAGTCCATTTATTTCAAGAGTGCAAGGGACAGGGATAGTGAGTTAAGCTACAGGAAATGTTTGTGATACAGTTAATGGCAAGTCATGTGATTGAATCATCAGTGCTATCATGTTTAAAGAGATGCACTTAAAATTTCAATTTCAGACTAAAATTTTAGTTGACTGCATTTTAAATATGCACTTACTTATTCTTCCAGCAGTAAATGGCACATAATTGCAGGTAATATTTACAAAAAACAGAGCAAGCAACTAATGGAAATGAAATGGAAACCATTAGTACAAAAGTTGCTGGTAACTATAACCATATTCAAAACCACATCAAACAGTTAGATAAAAATTCTGAAGACATCGAAAACTAATATCCTTTAATTCCTCCAAGTTGGAATTGGGCTATGGGATTTTTCTTTTTTTTTCTTTTTCTTCTCTATAAGTAACAGAAATGTGTTTTCAAACATTATTTGAAGTGAAAGTCACAGTTCTCAAGGAGCCATACAACATCTGAAAAGCTTGTTTGGGTCCCCTGCAGTCGCAAAGTTTCTAGGGCAATAGTAAAAGTCGAGGAAGGGATGAAAAGGCATGTAGGTGAGCACATAAAGGAAAGGAAAAGCAGCAGACAGTATGTCACAAAAATGGCGTTTCACTAAAATGTCAGAGAAGACAGAGCTAAGTCTAGTTTGAATGCAGCAAGGTAGAAATGAAGCAATTGGAACAGTGCTATTAGAAAGCAGGCACTAGCGTAAGGGTTGGACAGTAGCCACTAGTTTTCCTTGTAATGAAAGTAAATTTCATTCAATGCAGCATTTTATTTTGTGAAGTACAAGCTATACAGAGATGTAAAGATTATCAAGTGAGAATACACTGATTTTTATAGTATTTGGTGTATCAGTGTGACATTTCTGATTTTATCCCTGAGATAAAACTTAGAATGACTACAGTAAGTTTACTTCACAATCTCATACAAAACAGCATTATAACATGATCTCTTGACTTCTGGTACTAAGAACTGACGTTAACTCTAGGCTTTTCTGTCCTGTAACATTTCCTATACTGGCACTGAAAACCTAAAAGCTCCTCTAAATTCATTGTCGGTCCTGTTTCACATTACATAGTACTTTTTTAGTAAACCCTGAGCTGGAGCAGAGTCATTTAAAAACGAAAAACAAAACAAACATTTCAATGATCAGGTAAAAGGACGCAGTCCTCATAGGGTCTCAGAGAAACCTAGAGGCTACAGACTATGTTTCTAAGGTCAGCTTCCCAGTTAAATGATTAATTTGACTACCTGTTTTCGTATTTACTAAACACCAACATTTAAAACACATTTACACTATAGAAAACATTTCTGAATTACTTGAGCTACATAATGTCAGAGAAGGTAAAATTAATTTCAGTCCTATGAATAACATAACCCCTTAAAACTTGTATTTACATGAAACCCACCATAGACCATAAACATGACCCAAGGCTTAGACGGGACTCAAAAAATGGGAAATTACTAATCATCTCATCCATGAAAAATATGATGGTTACTGCACTATCACTGGCAGTTCCTGAGAAATCAAATGAGGATGATCATCAATAACATACCCTACTGCTCAGGTTAAGGCTTGTGCTACTGCAGCCGTTAGCTCTCTTCTCTAAAGGTAGTTCCAGAGACTGCATTATCAATGAGCATTTCTGCATGGCCCTTAAACCAGTCAGAAAACTGGTTCAGTGCACTACTAGCTACAAGTCTGGAACATCTAGAATTACAGAGTGCGTAGCATAGTAGAAGAGGTTATCCTTGGTAAAAAAAGACACGTGGGTGGAATCAAATAGCCAGCTGAATGGCATCTCAGTGCGGTCTGTGGCGAAAGCCAGCAGAGTTCTCGCATCCCCTCTCAAAAGGTTATGTATAATGATTGAGATAGCTATGATAAGACTAAGCAGGTAATTGATATTTCTCACTGTATGTATCAGCCTAACCACAGACGCATTCCTCCCCTTTTTCTTTCAAACTCCTCATTCTGTTGTAGTAAATGGAAAGCAATCTGGACAGAGACCGTGTCTGATTCTGATTGTACAATAGATAGCTCAAAAAAGGGCACAGTTCTCAGAAATAGTCTACATCCAAACACCACTAAGAAGGGAGAGACTACGCACTTGTGTGGAAGAAAAATGTCCTGTGCATTCTCTGCAACATTTCTGTGTTGGAAACGTAAGTAAATTGTTCCTTTTTCAATCTCATGAAGAAGCATTGGTTACATTGAGACCCTGCATGACTCCTGCTATTGAAAGTATGAAAAACACAGCTTCTCTACACACGGTTAAATATCCTGACACCTCTAGGGATCAAATCCATCACTTACACTATAGATTTATTCTAACTAACAGAACAAAATTAATTTGACTGACTGTAGCAATGCAAACAAATAATGGTAAGAAAATTCAAAACAAGCAGCTTGTTACAAACATGGCAAGACTTACACCTTTATGCTCAAAATGGATCTTTTTTTCAAAGAACATAAGAATTATAAATACTAATAGCGGTGTTTATGTCAGGAAGCCTCCAAATACTTTGCAAAGGAGACATAACCTTCCAAACATAACATGTTAGCCAAAAACACACTAATGAAGTCACAGAGACGCAACAGTATCAAGAGAAATCAGAACAGCTGCAAATTATATGGCAGGTAGAACTGCCTCATTCTCAGCCATTAGAGTAATGCATTCACCTGTGTCCCACTATCAATTTTTATTGAAAGCATCTGCAAGATCTCGCTACAACACGCTATTGTCCAAGAGAAAGACAAGTGCTGTTAAAACCAAAACAGTATTCTCAAATTTTGCCCCTCTGGGGATTTTTCAATATACTGTTACCTATATTATTGTCTGAAACACAGGGTATTCCTTTTGCAGCTCTCATGAAATCTAAGGAAAAAAGGATATCCACCTATCTTTAATTTTCTAATCTAGAAAAATGTCTGCCTTGTATGTACTCCGAGCCCTGTTTGCATACATGCTGTAATCCTAACACATGTTCTTGTTTCATTTTATAAGGACCAGTGGAAGAGTTTGTATCCACTGGCTCCATAAAGCATGCCTCTTCTGTAATCAAAGTTTGTGATAAAAATGGAATGAGCCTAAGGAGGCTAATTCATACCTCTTTCCTCCATATGCCCCATCCACTCCATCCGCATTAAGGAGTCTATATTTGACATGGGAAAAAAAAAAAGGGGGGGTTAGATTATTTTCTTCTTAACAGACTACCCTGGATGCAGCTTGCTGCTTTTCACGATCACAGTCTCGCTTTAAAATAATGGAAATTCAATAACAATTTCCCAGCAGTGAATAAGATCTAGCTTGGTAACACATGAGAACACATTAGTGCTAAGTAACACTACCCGAGCTTTTGGACATACAGATACCAAATACACATTGTAACACAAGCATCCCAAACAATTTTGGAGCATCTCTGCCTTTCACCTTTACCTAGCCCCTTTTCTGCTAGGTGATCTGACTGCTCTTGAGCCAGAACTTGTCTTACGGGGCTTTTCCTTCATGGAAAACTTGGAACGTTGAGTGACACTCCTATACCCCCTTTTTCTTCTCTTCTGCTGTCCCTACAAGACTTACTACCCTTCCAGGACTACATAAAAGCAGTGGTAACTCTGCTCCATGTCCAGGTCAGCTTTTCCTGCACCCTACCTATCCCAGCACACCAAGACACAGTCACACTGAAACTGCAGGGTGTCTCTCTCCAGCTGAGCAGGGAGAGGCACAGCATGGCCAGGTGGCACAGAGCAGCTGAACCTAGTTAAGGGTATCCACTTGGAGGACAGAAGACAATACGATTAGGGTATTGTGCCTAATAACTTTGATGGCACACACATTTACCTCATTAATTAGTGCATATTCTTAATTTAAATGTACTGCATACTAGAGCCGCTGCAGCTGGCATTAAGCCATGGCAGCATTGATGGAAGAGTATTGGCAGGAAAGAACTTCTGCACAGAGTGGACTAACACCAACACCAGATGAGGTCAGCCACAGGCTTACTGGGCCAAGCTCCAACACCCCTATGGATGAAGCACTACGGTCTCTCCAGATAGCTTGTTCCAGTGCAGCACCATATAAGTCACCAGCCTGTACTGATGCACTGGGCTGTTCTACCCCTGCACACTTCTCATCATTCGAGTTCATGAGTTTTCTGTTAGTCTGACCCTTAAGTTTCTCAAAATCTCTCTGAACTTACCTGTAGGCGTGCCATCCTCTCCTACTAAAGTGCACCGTCAACAAACTGGGCATCTCATCGCAACAGACCCAGCATAACCCTCTGCAGAGAACAGAGACTCTTACTTGAAACCACTGTGTGTATTTGGTGAGAGCTTAGTAGAGAGTAAAATCATTACGGGAAAGAGATCATAACTTTTCCAAGGTCCCAGCAACTGAATTCATCCTAAGCATAACGTTTCCAGTTACAGCAAGGAAGGAGGTAGGAACAAAACAAGATAAATTCAGGTCCCGAGAAATAATAGTTTTGTTTCTTGTCTCTCTAAACATAGCTGGTTTAGCTTTTTTGCCACTGGAAAATTATTTTAGTGTCCTTAAGGAGCATGGACTTACCCCTACGCATTGTATTTTGCCCTGCCTCAGAAGCTGCAACAATTACACAATTAAATTATTATCCTGCAATCTCTAATCAGTAAATTTGAATATTAACTACTCAGAATACATGAAGAATCATGAAGAAGGCATCTGATTTGGTTGGATTTCTTCAGTGAAAAAATTAAATAATATTTATTGTGCCATATATGCACAGCATGGAGGAAGTCAGCAAAATGCCATGCGTCTGGAATCCCGGGGCGGTTTCTCATCAGCTAGCAAAAGGCGCAGACGAGACTAATTGCTGTTTCCCTTATGCCTGTAGTTCAGCTTCCAGGGTGTACCCAGGAAACAGAGCCACACGCTGATTCAGTGAGAGCACAGCACCACCTGCTGCTGAAGACAGAGCTTCAGAAGGAAAGAAAAGTTTTTGCCATCTTTCCCTGTAATATTTCTAGCTTTAATTTAAATAAATAAAATACTTCTCTGTGTAGGCTTCATCATCTTTGATTATTAAATAACTCTCCAGCACAGAAATTTGCAAGGGTTGTGCACCTCGGATGTTGTGTGGAAGTTCCTAGTAGGTGTTTCTGGGCCGTTTCAATTATTCTATGATGTTCATATTCAGTGCTGACAAGGTGCCCCTCTAGAAAACATCCCACTTAGAGCTGGCACTCACAGGCAGTTTAGGCTAGTACAAAGCAAGGGATGCAGAAGGATCCATGTCTTCAATGTGTAATTTATTACAATGATGTAACAGGTAAGTGACTAAGATACTCTGATAGTAATTTAACCTCAAACAAATGTACAGTTGCTATGTACGTGTGGCTGTGCCTCTGGATTGTAATACATTAGCAGGTGCCTTCCTGTACCGCACCTCTTCCTGATTCACCAGCCTGCTCACGCAGATGTGCTTTTTTCTCTTGAGATCTTAGAAGGCTGATGTCACCCCTCCAGAAAAATGGTACTGTGCAGACATGCTTGGTCCACTTCCAGGAACCAGAGCATCTAAATAGCAAACTCAGTACCTGGCCCAGTACCTGCTATGCTGCCGTGTCGTGTTGTTGGCTGGAGCTATGATGAGATCCTGGATTTTATAAAGCAGCAAATAGCCAGGATGCCCTGAATGTGTAACATCAGAAACATTGTGAGAAAATGAAACATCCTGCACTGCTATCATAGCTATCTGGCACAGACAAACTAGTGGTCCTGTCTGACTCCCCTCTCCCCAGTGGAGCTGCACCCTCTCTATGTACAAAAAGCTGTAACATAATTAGAAGTTTTGCACTAAAAGACCTCGTCACATAGATCCGTGACGGAGGGAATGCAACTGCAGGAAGCCAGAAAGCTAAGGGGCTGGAGACTATAGTGCATAATTATGTGGAAGCCTGCCCAGAACAAAGTCAAGAAGAACTATCAGAGCTATTTTCAAGGACAACTTTATTTAGCAGAAGGCCAGAACTATTTGAGTTGGGCTCTAGTGGAAAAGTATCTGGAGATCTTCAGGGAAGTTGTCCTAAAGGCATAACAAATTAATTCTTTTGCTTGAATAGTCTTTATTCCTCCATGTTCAAAATGGTGACTCATTTACGGCTATCTCACTTCTAATCCAGGACAGCTCTACCATGTCCTGCTCTGCAAAACTCTGTGTGCAGTGGTGGACTGCGGTCTAAGAAACCAGCAGGTAACAATCAGGCACAAATCATTACTCAAAACAGACTGTACAAGAGCCCTTATTTGCTTTAGCCTTTTCTCCCCTCTGATATCTCATTGAAATTGCTGCAGACCAGAGAACCAGGGCTGGCGAAACTAACGACCAGAGAGCAATCTATTTAGGAGTAGCAGTCCTCTACCAGAATCAGTCTGAAGTCCCCAAACCTGGAGACAGCACTGCTGCAGACCTCAGAATTGTCAGACAGCTGTGAAGCAAAAAGACAAATCAGCAAAAGACCACGAGGAGTTTTACAGCCGGCCAGTAGATTAGAATGCTTCTGCATCTGGTATATGCTGGTGCTTTCTCCCAACATGTTTTTCACACCTTCTAGGGGCTTAAATACTGAAGCCACAGGCTTGACTCAGTACCAGAATCATTCAGATTTTCTTGTATCCAAACAACATAGCAAACACTGAGATACTAATCAGACAGTAACAGTGAGGCTGGCAGCCTAAACCACAATTCCCTTTACAAAACAATACTTACATTTTATAGGCTGCATCCAAAGTTTGCTTTGTAGCTGGTTCATATACGTACACTAACCATGTGTCTGGCATGTACATTCATTCACAAACTGTCCTTGCTTTTGTTTATAGCCATTATGGCCTGTGAGATTTCTTCAAGTTACATCAGTTAAACATCCTGTTTTGGTTAGTTCTCATTCCTAATTACTTATGTATGTCAACATCAGTAACAGCATTCTCAGTGTGTAGCTCACACACAGCAACTGTATAATCTTCTTCCGTTTTGAAATTCTCCTCAGCCAACAAACATACTTGAAGTCGGCCAGTCCTAAGCCCGTAACTCAATTACTCTGTGGTGACACATGGGATTTCTAGGCTGTTGGGTGTTTCCAACCTTCTAAGTCTAATAGGTACCTGGATACCCCTGATATATAAAGAACGTCCTTAAAAATAAATCTGTGCAAAGTGGCTAAGATAAAAGAGAAGATTGGTCTGGCAAAATCTGGACATACAAACACAAGACAGAAGACCATATACAAGCTAGTTTACGAGTTCACAGTGCAGCAGATGACTCCCTGCTAGTTTATTCCATTTCCCAGGTGCAGAATCTTCACCACCTCTCCCTACAGGATTTTTTTTTTAATTAATGTAAGCACCTACTTGTGTATTTGAGTTGGCAAATACCATAAGTTCTTGTTTTTTCTAACTTGGCTAACCACAAAGAGGGGCCGACCCCGCTGCAGGGGTATGATAAGTAGCAGGACAGCTGTTTGTAGATATGTATCCATGTAGCAATCATAGAGGCCAGTTTCAAGAGAGCGGTAGGGTATGGTAACAAATACTTGGAGAAGAATGAAAATTAGTTCTCAAAAATAACATGAATATGTATGTATAAAATGCACATATGTTATTAAACTAACTTTGCCTGGCACGCACATTTGGAGGAGTGATCCCCTTGGAGGAGTGATCCCCTGTTTGTCCAGCACTGCAATAAAGAATACCTGCTTAATAGTCAACCCAGCTATTGAGTCCTGATTTCGCCTTTCAGGGCATCATCTGTGAGCTTAGAACCAGGCCCCAGATGTAATACAAAACTGGGTTACATTACAGCCCTTCAAACATAATAGTGTCTAAAAATACCAATGCAGATTAAAGACAATACAGTCAGGTTTTCTCAGAAAATGAGGATGGCACATTTATGTCTCTCTACTCCAGCCTTCCACCCAGTAACTTTTAAATCCCAGTGGCTACTTGGAAGCAAAATGGACAGAAGGGTCCACAACAACTCGCTCTGTCCCAGTCCAATATACAAGTGAGGAAAAGGAAGAAGCAATATTCATGGACTTACACAAGGAAAGACTAGACTACCTGCTCTCTTTACTGATCATCAGAAAACCTACCTAGAGAAGAAAAAAAATACGCAAAATTTATTTAATTAGCTCTCTGCACACAGAATCCTTTATTTAGAGTGATGATAATAAATAAATAG
>VXBW01004759.1:256314-274418 GCA_013400375.1 Thinocorus orbignyianus
GGATTCCATTGGCCCTCTTGGTGATGAGGGCACACTGCTGGCTCATGGATAGTTTACTGTTTACCAGGACCCCCAGATCCTTCTCCTCAGAAGTGCTGTCCAACAGGTCCACCTGTATTGGTGCCCAGAATTCATCCTCCCAGGTGCAGGACCCTACACTTGCCCTTGTTGAACCTTATTAGGTTCTTCTCTGCTTAGCTCTCCATCCTGTTTGTGCCATGCTGGAGGACAGCACAGCCCTCTGGAGTGTCAGCCAGCCCTACCAGTTTGGTGTCATCAGCAAACTTGCTGAGTGTACACTCAGACCCCTCGTCCAGGTCATTGATGAATGTGTTGAACAAAACTGGACTGAGTACATTGACCCTTGGGGTACACCACTGGTGACAGGCCTCTAACTTTGCAGAGCTAGTTTAAGATGGGCAGGAAGAGAGTGCAGGTAAAATCAGTCTTCATTTCCAAGGTCATCCTTGAACTGTGCTCAGAACCTGCCCCTCCTGGGTATCTACCACTTGTATTTACCTTTAAAATCAGTCTCTGTTCAGCAAGTGGTTTGTGTAGTGTTTCATTGACAACTGAGGATGCTTCAAAGACTTGAGTAGTTAATTGTGTTAATATTTATTGTCTTTCTAGAGGAGACAACAATGTCCAAAGAGTAACTTGACTTTTGAGAGTTGCATTTCCAACCATTTTTGTGTTTCTCTAAGTGTTGCTGTTATGTTTTCTTTCCTTAAATTAGGCCTGTGGCTCTAATAATTTCCCAGACCTACATTTTATGACATTTTCCCTCCTCTGTGCCTGTTTGAATCCAAGCTAGCTCAATCAAAAGTAGCAGTAATCCCTTCCGTGACATGTGGTAGTTCGATGCTTAAGGCAGCAGTTCAGGTACATTTCATGTCTGTGTTCATCATCTGTACTCTGTTTCCAGAACATGCATTGTCCTTGAGGAAGGAATGGCTGACATAAAGGTCAGGAGGTGTAATTTTCTGCATGGAAAGATAGTATTTGATAGAAATGCATGAAGACGTACAGTAATTGAAACTTCTGCTGTCTAATAACACAGATGAGATAACTTTGGGAAATGGACAAAATAATCTTCCTTTGGATTTCATGGGAGTTCTTGAAGAGGTTTTGTCACTTCTTTAAATGCAGCTTGATTGAAAAAAAAAAAAAGTAAGAGGGAGGAGTGGAAATAATTGTATCGTGGCAACGGATTGGAAACAATTACATTGGAATTACTTAGTCCCAAATGATGGAGAGAACACTTCCTGTGCCTGGTCACAGCACAGAATGCTTCTAGTGACTGACAAATTTGTAACTCGTGTGTGTAACTGTCCATCTGGAGTCATAATTCTAAAATTGGTGTGTTAACATTTATCTTCATTATCTTCATGTTCAAAAAAGGGAAGTACTGACACTGTAACGGCTGAAAACATAAGATAAAACATCTTCTGTGTGGAAAATGCATGTGTTTGTATTGCATACATTTCAAACGGGATTCTGCAGAAGTCACTAGCAAGTAGGGAAGCACTAAATAGAAACTCTCTTGTGCTGTTTAGTCTTCGAGTCCAAATTATTTGTGTAGAAAAATATAGGCTTTTCTGTAAGCTGAAATAGGTGATGGTGCATCGAGGATTACCCAGGTATGTTCCGAAGGGGAAGAAATGCATAAACAGTTATAGCAGTTCCCTTTCTGCTGACCCACGTAGCATGGTCAGAGCACGAGCTTGTTGGCAGGAGTGGTGCAAATAGGTGGCAGATGAATGGAGAGCAGTATAAGCAGGCTGGTGCATTTTGGTGTATGCTTCTAGGATTCAGTGAAACATGGTCTGCTTTTCTTTGTTTGGTTTTTAACTTGTTGCTTCTTGCAGGAGGGATAGATACGCGAGGTATAAGACCACCTTTTTTGCATAGGTTTTCTGTGAGAATGAAGTGCTTAATTAGACTGTATTGTATTATTTGTTACAGGATGCCATGGCTTTTAACAAGTTCAATGTTCTCCACTGGCATATAGTAGATGATCAGTCATTCCCTTACCAGAGTATTTACTTCCCCGAGTTAAGTGACAAGGTGAGTAAATATCATAGGAGCAGGGTGGGAGGGCAGAATTCTGGCATATATTTTGTGAAAATAGAATGCAGAGCCTACCAGTGGTTGAATACATTTGCCTTGGCCGACTGTGAAACAGTATCAGAGGAGCAGTAACCAGCAAGTCCATGTTTAGGGTCCTGCCTGAGCATCTCTGTGGGCCATGTTTGAGCATTCTTTGGAGGATGCATAGTGAATGGGCTTCTTAACTCTTCTGTGCCAGCTTGCTGCTGACTGATCCGCAGTGTCTAGAGGCCTTCAAGCACTAGTGGTGGGCAAATAATCTGTTGTGGTGAACAGTGCTTGGATTTCTGATGGTTGGTTTGTTTAACTGGTAGCCTTCCTGCCACTCAAGGTAAAAAAGTTTCTTGTCAGCTCTAGGTTTGGAAGCACTGTAGTAGTACTTTTGCCCTTTCTGAGAACTAGTTAACTTTACAAAATGCATGACTTTAAGATATCCTAAAGTGAGAGGTTGTTTTCTAAAACAAATGTAATGTATCTCTTTATTTTCTGTTTCACAGCAGATTTTGCTAATTAATGAAAGCCATCATGAGTTTCTTGCTCAGTCATGGTATAGCAGTAGTCAAATCAATTGTGAATAACTGAGTAGAGCCCAATACCCATATTATAATAATTTAAAAATAATTAAGTAGAAAGTAAACTCATGAAAATTACATAGCGGATGCTGCGAAGAATTTCTTAATTAAAAAATTCTAGATGTTAAGTGTTGCAGTCATATTATTTTTGCTAGTAATAGCTGTGGAGTTCTGTTCCATTCCGCACTGACAGCTGGAGAGAAGTAGATGGCCTTTGTTGCAATAGCCTTTTCTTTGAAAAGCTTCCTGTTTGCCATTATCTTTTTTTGAGCAATTCAGCTGTGGAAATTATTGCCAGTGCTATTAATCATGAGGACTCATGATGCTTTTCTTATGCAGTTTGGCTCTTTGGCAAGTATCTGTTTCCCCAAACTATAGCAGTCTGGGTCATTTGTCACATTTGTTGGCTGTGTGGGAGTGGAATAACGCTCAAATTCAGAATCGCAAAACAAAACATGTCCTGAAATTGAATATTGTAGCCAAACTGACAAGCAGAGGTGTTGGAAGAAGATGCCGTTCTTTCTGACTTGGCAGATTTCTTTCCATTAGTCTTGCATGTCATGTAACAAGGGCCCCATGTTTCAGAACTAATAATGCATTGGTGTGGGGGGAAACTATCTTGCCTCTGTACAGAAGAACTGAAAAATGTGTCTTTCAAAAATCTGATGGAATAGATCATTTTCTGATTCTGATGAACAGATTTTCTGTTGCCTTCAGTAACTGTGAGCTAAGGAGGAAATGTTGGTCTCCTCAGGAGATTTGTCTTAGTGTGGAAGAAAGGGTTAATTTCTGTGGTTTTTTTCTGCACTAGCCAGCCTGAAAGACTGTCAAGTGCAGTTGCACGTGTGATAAACGTGAAAAGACAAACTTGTAAAAGTGCTTTCCAGTCTAAATTCTAACAGTTTAATCCCAGTTTTGTGAGCTGCTGCTATAATGTTTCATAAACTGTTTCTAAATGTGAACACTTTGCAGGGAGCCTACTCCTATAACCACATCTATACTCCTACTGACGTCCGTCAGGTGATTGAGTACGCCCGGTTGAGAGGCATCAGAGTTATCCCAGAGTTTGATACCCCAGGACACACACAGTCTTGGGGAAAAGGTATGTCCTAGAAAGAATTAATGGTTAAAAGGTTGTGGTAAGCAGGGTGTACAAAGCAAATGAACTTGTTAAAAGTCAGCCTTTAAAGTATTTGAAAGGCCCTTGGTAAGAGGTAAGCAAGGGGCAGAGTCAGTGATGGTCATGACCTGTATGAGTTTGTGGAACTAAAGTGAACAGAAAAAATTGACACTTCCTGTGCTGGGTGTGTGTGCGAAGGCACAAATTTATTCTGTCTGCCTTTGGTTTCATTTGTTGTTAGCCTCCCATCTCGTGCTCTTGCGTTTAGAGCAGCAAGGCAGTCGTTAGAAATAGTGAGTTGCTGTCTTTAGAGTAGAAATTTCTGCTTTGGGAAGGTTCTGTCAGTGTTTCTGTTAGTAAGGTGGTAGTCTGACAGTGTACAAAACGCAGCAAATTTGGATGCTTTTTCACTCTGTCATCTGGGTTTCAGGATAATGCTCCTCATGCTTGAATCCTCAGGGTGGTAATGTTTTCGTGTACTCAAGGACCAGGGAACCTTGTGCCTTAATTGAAGGTGCACTGACTGCAGTTTCACTGCAATTAATCTAAGATGGTTTTGGCCAAACTGGAGATAGTAAAGGTCTTTCTAACACTTTATAGCATTAGCTTTACCCATGGGACAAGTCTTGTTCTCATCCTGTGAATAACTGACCATAGCGTTGGAAGACGCCTCAGGATCTTTCTCACTAATTCAAAATGAGAAAGAAAGGAGCAAAGTGAAACCTGAATTTTCTAAACAGTCTTTCTGAGTCTTTCATCTCATCTGGTCCTTGCTGCTGTGGAGCACTAATAAAAGCCAGTGGCTTGCCTGGCGACGTGTGAGGTGGTTTACATTCATACGAGGCACAGTTCAGCTCCCTGGCCTAAAATCAACTGTTCCTCATAGCTTCTTGTGCAATAGCTTTTTTTTAATGTGATGCACAGCAGCCAGTCCTGGCTTTGCCTATGAATTTGGGTAGCTGTGCTTTGTTTGCATTCAAATTCAAGGTATTGGGGAGAAGTCTTAAGACATGCAAGGAGGGTAGATGAAGCAATCTGCTATCAGGGTCCTGTTTGGGGGAAATGCACTCAGAGTAGGAAACATAAAGCCTGGAAGGTGCTGCTGCTGCAACCACATTTTACCAAGTAAACTAGACTTAGGAATCTCCAATTTGCTTTTTTCTATTTTGTTACCCTGGCTCATGTTGCTTTAGATATCTTGACTCAAGAACCAGTGCTTAGTTTTGATGTATATCTAGCCTTCTGTTCTTGTGTAGAGGTAAATTCTTAGCAGGCTAAGGTAGGATGTCCACCTTGAGCCATGCATCTCCTACCTTGTTAACAAAGAAGAGTAATAAAAAGACAACACACTAATTATGTTTGGCTTCCTTCTAATTGGCATGCTTTTAAAGTCCATTAAAGCTTTTAATTCAGGTAGTGATTTAGAAGCTGTTTTGCAGGTACAGCAACATGTTTCATAAATTAGCGTGTGTTAAATCACAAATCTAAAAGCCAGAGTCCTGGTTTCCAGTTAAGAGTTTTTCAGTCTTGGGCAAGTTGTTTTATTTCAATCTGCCTCTATTTGATTATACTTAGATGAATACTTAAGTCATTAATATTATCCTTTTTAATATGGGTAACTGCCTCTTCCTGCTAGTAAAGTTAGCATACCAACCTGGAACTGAATATCCTTTATTAATTGTTTCTATTAGGTCAAAAAGATCTTCTCACACCTTGTTACAGAGGAGAACATCCAGTTGGGTCCTTTGGACCTATAAATCCCATTTTGAATACAACCTATGACTTCATGACTAAATTCTTCAAAGAGATCAGCAGTGTATTTCCCGATGCATACATTCATTTGGGAGGAGATGAAGTGGACTTCAGTTGTTGGTATGGTGACAGTCAAAGAATAAAGGACGAGTGTCTCTTAAGACTTGCCTAAATCCACCCATTATGCAACTCAGTTGCGTGAGACAATTTTAATTGCTTAATCCAAAGATCTCCACTCCTGTAACTATTTACAGGTAGAGTTCATTAACTATCAACAAGCAAGTGATGTTGTGCAGAATTTTGCTTTGACTAGTGGTTTCACAAATGTTCAGGTACTCTAAAGGATTTCTTCATGAAAATTAACCTGGCAGGAAGGAGAACTAGTGTGGTAGAAAAGTACTATATAAGATAATTAACATTTAAGTGTTTTGGGTTAAAGGAAAAGCAGTTCTTTCCATTTAATTCTGCCTTCCAGAAAATCTGCTAACATTAAGTATAACAGTACTGACTCCTGTCTGCTTGTAGAGTTTTTCAGTTGGTTGTGGATTTTTAATATCTTGGAGTCTCTGCTGAAGTAACTAATATTACAGAATTTGGAGCAGATCTAATCAAGCATGAATATTCACATTGATCTAGTTAGTATCTGTGTGTTCTCTTGAAACATCAAATCTGAACACTCAGGACTACCTTTAATTTTTAAATAGAAAATTTCGGACAAATGCATTGTCACAAAAGTGTTGTTTTCTTTCTGGGTATTTTCCCAAATTCTTGATGTCACTCCTGCAGATGCCCTGTTATTATGATGCTCAGTTTGCAGACCTGCAGGCAGCCTTCTCACAAAGGCACAGAGAAGCCAGAAACCCCAGAGGTCTTAGGAGTTTGGGGCAGCCTGCCAGAGACTGCTTCAGAACAGGGACTCCAGTAGTTGTACTGGAGAAGTAGGACTATTGGGTTTATTTCAAATTGGGATGAAACTGTTTGAAAATACCTAAATCATCTTAGCCTGCTGCATCTACCCAGTTGTGTGTTCCAGGCTATGGCGTGCCTGAGCCATCAGCTAGTCTGCTGTGCACAGGTGGAAATGGTTGAGAAAACCCAATTTAACATAACTTTCTTTTTTTTCTCTTCTAACTCATTTTGTTGTTATTATTTAAGGAAATCTAACCCTGACGTGAAAGCATTCATGAAGGAACAAGGATTTGGCAGTGACTATGCTAAACTGGAGTCTTACTATATTCAGAAGTATGTTGTTTTAATTCCTGCTTAGCTTTTCACAGACACTGTCTGAAGGTGGTGTTGGGGTGCAGATACTGAAGCTGATTTAGGTTAGCTTACATTGTTTCCAAAAATTGCCACGTATGGGGGACTGCCCACTTTATTTTAAAACTTAATGTAAAGTTCACAGTTTTAATTTACTGGATACAACATGGACATACCCAGAGTGTGCAGAACTAGCCTGTATCTCAGACTAGGTATCTGCTGCAATGTCAACACAGAGAGTGGGGAGGAAAGGTTTTTGCAGCCGTTTATTTCTCTTATTCTAAAAATGCATGGATTTAGATGCCTGCATGAGTTGCTGGTAGTTCTGAACACCTTGTTTGTGCAGTTTGTGTTACTGCATGTGCACATCCTTATACATGTGAGAACAGTCCTCCTTGGGGCAGAGCACCAAAGGCCTCAGAAAACTTTTATTTTTTTTCTTGGTCCACTGTGCAGCACTGAGGAAAGGTCCAGTGTGCCTTAGGGTAGAAAACAAGTGTGCTTGTACTGACCTCACTAAAGTTCACAAACATGAACTTGTTTCTCAATTCTAGGATTTTGGACATTGTTTCCTCCTATAACAAAGGATATGTGGTCTGGCAGGAAGTGTTTGATAACAAAGCACAGGTAAGATGGAAAAATAACTAAGATACTCTTGCATAACAGCAGAATAGTGCAGAAGGCTATAGCAGACTGAAATAGTTGTGGTTATGTCTTTTAAGAGTTAAAGCAAGTCTGCTGACTTCAGCAAGTGTCCCCAGGTGTGGGGCTTGCCTTGAAATTATCATTTAGTGAACATGTAGCACTGGCATTGAAGTGCTTTCTAAAGAATATAGGTAACATAATATGCTCCAGAGCATATGAGTGAAGGGTAGGGAAGTTTCTGAGTTTCCAGGTGTTTGTTGTTGTTTTTTTTTTCCCCCTCCCATAACTTTGTCTCTGGTTTAGTAACACACCAGCTGCTGCTCAGCTTTTCAGAGCTGGTGAGGTAACTAGTGCCTGTAGGAACCCTCTTAGAGCATTAACTGACTGTGGTATAACCTGGGCTTGACTCCAGTGTGAACTCTGTTTAAAACCAGCAAGGAGCTAATCAGCTTTAGAGTTGGAAATGACAAAAGGTAGCTTCCAAATCTTTCCTCTTCAAAATACAGGACCCAGTTTTGAATTCCATCGTCCTTTTTCCTGGTAACAGCAATTAAGGTTGTCTTCAATGTTTTGAAGTTTTGGTTTGGTTTGTTTTTTTTTCTCTCTCTTTTTAGCTGAAGCCAGACACTGTAGTTCAAGTGTGGATGGGAAACAACTATGCTCATGAACTGAGCAGTGTCACTGGAGCTGGGTTCACTGCTATCCTGGCAGCTCCCTGGTACTTAGACTACATTAGTTATGGGCAAGACTGGAAGAAGTACTACAGTGTTGAGCCGCTCGACTTCCCTGGTTTGTTTCTTTTCCAATACAGGTTTTGTGCATGGAACTCTTTGACTCACAGTAAGGTGTAAGTGTAAAGAATGAGGCTATTTAGCGCAGTCACACAGTCACTATGATCACACAGGCTGTACTCAGAGGACTTCAGTCTCTGTTAGAACTCTGGAAAATTCTCAAATAAATATACAGCTCACAAGGAAAACCTTCCTCAAGCATCTGGCACTGATGCTTGTGTGAGAGAGGATGCTGGACGAGGTGCATCAGGCAGTAGGGCCAGAGTTGTGCAAAATGGGTGTTGGTAGAGAGGCACGGAGTTCACAAGCTGGCAAACTTCTAGGGCATGACGCTGTTCTAGAAAAAGACGTTTTCTCTCTCTGGCTGAAGTTGATAGAAACATCTTATTCTTTCCCTGGGGCTTTCCTTTTGTGCAGGGCAGCTCTCAGAGCTGCTCAGGGAGAACACCTGACTTCATAGCTTCTTCGAGCAATGTTCTCTGTGTTATAGAATGAACAGTTTCAATCAGGGCTGAAATCTCTGAAGAATGTCATAATGCTGAGGAAAGTCTTTCAGGGAATAAAAGGCAAAATCCTTTCTGACAGAGAAGGGAAATGGGTTTTCTGGGCAAATGGTCTGGTGGTTCTTGCATTCAGTAGCAAGACTACCAAAATGTTAAGTTAGTGCTTAGGGTGGGTATTTTTACATGATAAAATGAACAACTGAACATCAGTCCACTCTCAGTATTGGAAAATGAAATTGTTGATACAAGCCCATCTTCTGGGCAATTAGAATTTCTAACTTTCTGCTTTGACTTCAGGATCTGAAAAGCAGAAAAAGCTTTTAATTGGAGGAGAAGCCTGCCTGTGGGGGGAATTTGTGGATGCAACTAACCTCACGCCAAGATTATGGTATGAACTGCTTTATCTTTAGATTTTAGAAAGCCAGTTACATGAAGCATGAACTAGTCCAACAGGACTGTATGTTAGTGGTTACAGTGCTCTGTGCTGAGCCTGAGCTACAATAACAATTTATACTTCTGGATATGTAAAAACTGGTATTAAAAACTTTAATCCTTTCTAGTTATAGACGGTACCTGCTCTAAAACTCGGTACATCTTTACAGGCCTCGAGCAAGTGCTGTAGGGGAAAGACTCTGGAGCAGCAGGAACGTGACCAACTTGCAGGATGCCTACGACAGGCTGACCAACCACCGGTGCCGCATGCTCCGGTAAGAGCAGTAGCTGTAGCCAAGCATGGTTCTCCTGCCTTGCAACCGATGGAGCTCAGATGCAGGCCTGGAAGCAAAGGGAGGAGAGGCAGCAGCAGCCTAATCTGACTGCATAAATGTCACCCCATGTGGTTTTGTGTCCACAGGAGAGGACAGGAGTTCTAGAGAGTTCTGCAAGTGAAGCTTTCAGAACTCATTAACTTTCATCAGTGAAGTACTAGAACTCATCTATGCCTTTCTTTCCTCTAAAGGAAAAACCAACACCATGATTGACTTATTTCAGACAAAAAAGAAATTAAAGGGTATGTGGGGAGGAGTACACAGGAGAAAGTTGTCTTTTTTTAAAAGTCTGTTAATTATTATTTATAATAAATAACTAAAGCCCTACAGCAGGCAATCAAGTGGAGCTATTTGCATGAGCAGTGAGCCTGTGTGAGCTATTCTTTCGGTATTGCCTTAGTGTAGGCACTGAAAGGTGTGGTTCAGGAATCTCTGATAAATTTTAATTAATTTATGACTACTGTAAACAAAGTCAGTTTGTAACGTATTCTCCTCTGCAGTTCATTCCTGGAAAGCATCTAGACAAATTACTGGTTATCTGTTGCTGTTGCTGTCTCTCTATATTTACAGTTGTAGAAATGAGTGGTTTCTAGGCCTTAGGTCCAAATCGACTCCACTTTTAAAAGTATAGTCATAGAGCCTTCTGGTTTTTCCAAATGCTGCTGCTGAGCTGCACTGCAGCAAAAGTGCAGCATGCCATTTAATTTCTCTACACAAGTTCATGACAAGTCACTGAAAATCCCAACAGCATGAAGGAGTATTTTGAGGTAGATACAAATCAGCTTTTTAGAGATTAACGTACAACAGCAGTTAGAGTCAGCACTTGAGCACTCTGGTCATGTTTCTGTGCATGTCTTAGCATGATTATCTGTCATAATCACTGACTTTTGGCTTATAGTATAAAGTACCTCTTTAATTAATCAAGTTCCGAGTGACTGACAGGCTCATAAATTTTTACTTGTTTGGTTTATTTCAACCTGGCTTAAAATAATGTTATAGGAAACACAACTTACATACAGCTATTTATCTCCCTCAGTCATGAGAAAAATAGATATATTAAAAAGGGAGTTAGTAAATACACATTAACAACATTATTGAAGGGCTTTAAAAACTTCTGTCTTATCACTGAGTGTGATGGCGCATCTCTTGGTGGGGCTCAGAGGAAACCCTGGGCAGTGCACACTGTCTGTGCCTCTGGGATCAGGGTTTGGCAGTGCACTAAGCCGTGCTATTCCTGGGCCTGGCTGACATCTCCCTGTTCTTGCTTAACGCTGGCACCGTGATGCTGCACAGGGAGCTGAGCCGGATAACCTGCGGCTGCTCCGGCAGCGCTGGTGTGAGCGATGCGGAACACGGGCACGCTGAGGACTGCTCCCTGTCCTCGCTGCACGCTTCTTAAACTGCTTTCTGGTGCTAAAACTGCTTTGCTGGCATATAAACTTCTGTTGCACAAGTCCTGTTATAAACAGACTACCTTAATAAAAGGACACCTTCTCCTGAAAACTGATTCCTTTTATGCAGGATCCATTCCCTTTCTGCTGATGAAATGAGTGTTCTTTGGAGCTGCAGCTCTGGTGCCTTTTATATAACATGGGGCTTCCTCAGCATTGCCTGAACTCAAGAGACCTGATCTAATCAGTCAGACTTGTAAAGTCCTAGAGCGTGGGCAAAGGTCTGTGTCCCTGCTAACAGTTTAATACATGGTATATACAGACCGTAGCAGTCACAGCAGGTCAGGGAGCCTTTCCAAGTAGAACAGAGAGTTCTGGCTTGCTCTGCAGTCGGGTACCAGGGAGTGAGGGAAGGGGAAGGTAGAACTCTGCAATAGCTGGGGCAGGGTCACTGGAGTAACAGTAGCTCCACTTACCAAA
This sequence comes from Thinocorus orbignyianus, assembly GCA_013400375.1. Classification (NCBI taxonomy): domain Eukaryota; kingdom Metazoa; phylum Chordata; class Aves; order Ciconiiformes; family Thinocoridae; genus Thinocorus; species Thinocorus orbignyianus. Next base: position 267,705 of record VXBW01004759.1, read on the forward strand.
GGCTGCTGCTCTTGAAATAGGACTCTGAGAGCAGCAGCTGCTGTTCAGATCTAAACTAAGCTTCCTGTAAGGTACAGCAACCCAAACTGCAGAGAAACAGCGAAGGGAGAAGGGAAACAAAAAGGTGGGCATATATTCCAGGGACCTAGACCACAACCCTGTTTTTTATTAAGAGCAGGTCTTGCTTGGGGGCAAGCAATAGTTTACCTAAGCTATTTCATTATTCAGTTTCTTCCATTACAGCTCTTAAGTTCATTTTAAACACCATTATGTATTATCCTACAAATCTCTGTAACCATAATATATAGCTTTTAACAACTGAAGAAGCAGATTTTTGACTACAACTACTTTAACTCTGAAATATTTTTTTATACTGTCGTAGTGCACCATGATAAGCTAAAGGGTTTTTTTTTTTGTTTTTTTAAAGCCACATGAGAATAATTTATGTTACTGTAGATGGAAAAAGTCCTACTTAGTAAAACTGGCTCCCCCTAAAACTAAATGAAAATGACATAGATCTGCATATGAAGGAAACATTTCACAGGAGAGGGAGCGAGTGCAAATGTCAACTGATTCATATTTTCATATTCTTATCATGTCTTTTCAATAAAAGCAATAGATTTTGCAGAATATCATGACAATTAAACCCAGCTTTTCAACCTGTTTTTTTTTTGTAGTTTTTGGTACATCATACTGAAACAAGGGAACTGTACTTAACTGAAGTACAATCAACTGTAGAATAGGGCCCTCTTTTACTCCCTAATCTGTTATTTCTTGGAAGTAGTTTTGTTTACACAAAGATTAAAAGAGAGTGCTTTTATCTCTCTTCCTGCCTTATACAACCAGCCAGGTGTTTAACTATAATCACACACATTTCACTTTATTTTAACAGCCGTGGCATAGCAGCTGAGCCTGTGTTTGTTGGATACTGCGCCCAGTAACTGCTGCAGAGATTTCCAGTCAACAGCCTGAAGTGCCTCTGCGGTATGAGTGTACGTACCTGGAGTCTGAACCAAGACTTAAAACTTTCACTATTAAAATAAAGTTCTCTGACGTTTTTGTTGGAGTAAAAATTGTCACTAGAAATGGGGATTCTTCACTGAAATACTGAAACTTGAAACCAGTTACAAGTTCCAGTTTTATAATGTTCTGAAGTTAAAGAAAAATAAAAATGCTGTTTAAATAAAGAGCAAACTCTCTTTTTATTTCAGTGTATCTTGTAATTTGTCGCTTTTCTATGTAACCTAATCACAACTCAGAACTGACTTGCAGCACAGAGCAAGTCAGACCCACTGCCCTGTCCTGGGAGAACTCTGCCTTTGTTGTATGTTTTGCACAGATCTTACTCAAATTGCAGAAGCATCCGTCGTGCTTAGTCGCTAAAACAAACTTGGGTAGAAGTTACTGTGGTTCAGAGTGGTTTCTAACAATAGAGGAAGTAATGCTTACAGTTGTCCCATTTAAAATACTTTAACTGTGTTTTGTTATTCAAGTGAAAACAAACCAAAATACAGGCTGCCAAAACCATAAAATTATTTCATCTGTAGACATAAACTACACAGACTTTGCTCACTGAAGTAAGAAACAGTGAATGGCACGTTAAGGTGCCCCTGGTGCCCATTTCTACGAAGAGGACTTGGGTCAGTTCTCATTGCCAGCATCTGCACAGTAAGATTTCACAAGCACAGAGTGTGGCTGCAGCTCTGCTTCAGCTGCTTTGCAGTTACTGGACTCTGCCAGAAGAGCACAAGCTCTTGCACCTTCCCTTGGACAGTTAAAAGCACTCCCTGCTCATACAGCTGCTCTGTCATTTCCCGCAACCAGCTGGTCCCAGAGGAACGTACTGGTGTACATAGACAGGCTCCTGAAAACATTTAACGGGGAGGATAGAAAATACCTTTATTATTCTACAGAGTCAAGCAGTCACACCAGCCCCATCCTCCTCTGAAGCAGCACGCTTTGCTCCTGACTGTTGAGGGCTTGATAGCTGGCAAGCTCCAGAGTGAAGGTTGCTGAGCCTGATGTTAGAGAGCGCAGAATGGTTGAGTAGCCCTGGACAAATGAAGAACACAGAGACACAGAGGGAGAGAGAGTCAGAAATGTACAGCAACATACTAATGATATTGTTACTGCAATGATATTTAATATTACTGTATTAGAAGTTCAGTACATGAATGAGTCAACCTAATAATATACTTTTTAAAAAACTATTCCCTGAAGCCTGTTTCAGTAGTATTTACTACTTTTCTGACTTGCAGTTGAAAACTTGCTGGTTTAACAATCTGAGCCAGGCACTAAAACACTACTAGTGCCTGCTAGATGTGTGGGCACTTGCTTCAGACCTTCAGTAGTAAAAATACAATAAAAATACCTCCATTCCAGGTTTATTCATCCACAACAACAAAAGAAGTGAACCGAAGCCTGATTATGTTTCAGCATATATATATAAAAAAAGATCAGATTTGATTTTTTCCATTAATAAGATAATTACATACCATCATTTCTGCTAGTGGGACAGCAGCAACCACAACTCTGTTATCTTGACGGCTCTGGATTTCTTGTATACTGCCTCTCCGCTGTGCAAGGTCAGCAAGCGCTGCACTGAGATGGTCTTCACTTACTGTGATCTCTAGGTTCATCAAGGGCTCCAGTATTTGTATACCAGCTTTTTTCAAAGCCTGTGTGGAAGGGAAGGGCAGTTATGCTGAGCTTCTAAGTGGTGGTTGGTTTTTTCTGAATACTGACATAACAAGTACTTCTAGAGCTCAATCTAACACCGCCTCTCAAATTCTCTACTCCCAAAAGCTATTAAGTCACCAGCGAGGGGGGAAACAACTTATCTGTTACTCTGCCAGAGAAGAACAGTTACTAGATACAAATTCATGCGTGCTGGTACACGTATGTTTTCCTAGTAGCGCCTCATGCTGCCACGGTCTGCAGCAGCTCATGGTTTCACTGTACCTTTTGCATGCAACGGGAGACACAGGCTGATACCATCGTATGGGAGGTGTCAGGATGCACCGTCAGTGACTGCACTGTCACATCTATGTCCTGAACTGGGAATCCAAGCAAGGGTCCTTAAAAAATTTAAAAAAGAAGAAAGCACATTTGTTTTCTAGAACATTAAGGCACATGCAAAAGAGTTTTGGGATTCATGTGGAACTTCTCCCTTCACTCTTTCCCTTCTCTTTCCACTTCCTGCCCCCAAAAGCATGACTCATTTTGTTCTTCATTTTGTGATTTTGTTACTAGCTAGCTTTGTCTCTTCTGGCAGTCATACTTCATGAAAAGCACAGGCAATTTTCAGAACTAGAAGTGTCCAAGTGTGCTCATCCATACAATTGTTCCCAAAAAATGAAGTCGTTTTTAATACATTATAGTATCTAAAGAATGTCTATTGAAACAAGACCTCATTTGAAAAAGCTGTGAAACCTCTTGCTTAACCAGGACCCAGAATATCCTCTGTAATTTCCTTTTCAACACAATGTGATCACATCAAAGCCTGATGCTACCAAAACTACACACTTAACTTAGATAGGACATGACATGGTTCATTGCTCTTGGAATTGAGTTATCTCCCTCAAACCCAGGACTCTCAGTCAGACCAAAAACTGTGTTAGACCTCATGTGAGAAAAATACATAGCTTTTTTCCTACAAAGAACATTGCCAGATCTACTTTTTTTGCTGTTTTTTTTTTTTTTTTTTAAGTACTTAATGACATGGATGTTAGGCTGGAGTTCTGAAATGCCTTCAGAAGCATGAAAAAAGTACACAGTCAAGAGACATTCCACAGACAGAGATGAGAGATGCTTTCCGACTCAAAGCAACATGGAAAAAACATCTCATACTGGTGCTTCTAGAGTAATTCCCATTTATCAGTGCACTGCCCGCTAATTTTACTGTAAGGAAGACTTCTCTGGCCATACAATTTTCCTTTGCATCTACTGTTAATACGTACCAGCTTTTAGATTTCAAGCTACCAAGGAGCAGCTTGAAACATAATAAATTGCTTCTTACAGAAATGTTAGATCGGTATAGCTGTCACAGCACTTCCTTTACCTTGAATGCATGAATTTGTGATTCCATTTTCTATGGCTCCTTGGAGTTCTTTGGGCAGCCCCTCAATGACACTCGCAGCGTACTCGATGACAGGTTTTGTCGTTGCTCTCTCCCCTGACCTGGGCCTCACCTCTAACTCCACAGTTACCAAGTGCCGCTTATCTCCTACGGTTTTGTCCAATGTATCTGTGTGGTGGGAAGGGGGAAAAGCAAAACAACCATTTGGATAAAAAAAAACAAACAACTTAATACATAAAATTCATCTGAAAGTTACTCATAAGATCACAAGTAAATCAAGCTACAAGACCAGAAACAAAGTGTTTCTTCCATTTCCTTGTTTTACCTGTAGCTTGAGCAGCGTTTAGGATGGTTTCTCTGTATGCTATTTGGAGAGGTCCCAAATAAGTCTCAATTCCATATTCGCGTTTGATTCGGTCATGAATGATCTCTATGTGTAGTTCTCCCATGCCACAAAGAATAGTCTATTAAGAAAAGAGTTAAGAGAGATCATGAGAAACGTGCAAAACTCGGGTTTTAATACAAACTGTTTAAGCAAGGGCTTGCATGCTGTTAACTTAGAGACTGTTAATAGAAATATTTCAAATACCAGAGAGCCTAGAGAGAAAACAGGACTGCTCTGGGTCATCTGACATAAATGCCATGTAAGCGAGAGGGTTCTTACCACTACTGTGACCACTATAAAAAAGGTCATCTCACTTTATCTTAAAGACTGTGTAATTCAAACTTTTTAACGAAGAACTATGAAAAACATGCAGATCACAGGATAACTTCCTCTGCTCTGTAAAGCACAAGTGCACAAAGCTCCATTTGAGTTTGATGCACAGAACTTTGTACTTACACAATACATACATTTAGAGGGGCCTTTATATTCAAAAAAATCTCAATATGCAAATGAACTAATCAAAGGGTGGTCTTGACAGTCTTTAAGTAAAGCCTGGTTGTAAGGTGAACAACAGAAAGTTCGTCTTACTTGTCCTGTGTCAGGATCTAGCTTCACTTTTAAACTTGGATCTTCACGCTGAAGGCAGCTCAATGCGTTGTCCAAGTCTGCACATAAATATCAAACATTACATCTACAGAGATTTCAGTTATTTGAGAATCACAATTAATGTCTTAAACTTCACTTTCCTCATAAGGTCAAATCTTACTCTCAAAAGGAATGAAAAGGACCCTGAAGAAGCACATATTAAAATCATAGAATGGTTAGAGTTGGAAGGGACCTTAAAGATCATCAAGTTCCAACCCCCCTGCCATGGGCAGGGACACCTCTCCCTAGAGCAGGTTGCTCAAAGCCCCATCCAGCCTGACCTTAAACACTTCCAGGGATGGGGCATCAACAACTTCTCGGGGCAACCTGTTCCAGTGCCTCACCACCCTCCCAGGAAAGAACTTCTTCCTAATATCTAATCTAAATCTCCCCTCTGCCATATTTCATAGCAAAGAGTCAATTCAAATTACAGGCAACTTGCAACTTATGATTCTCTCCAAGAAATTAACTGCGTGCTACAGAGTGCTTTAATTATTAAAAATACTGTTTTCAGAGTGGTGTTTGGTACTCCTGTGAAGATGGAATGGACCTGTAAGTGCTTCACCAGGTCAATAGGAAGCACTGCTGCCTGTTTACAGATAACAAAAATTGTCAACTAACTCGCATGCGATTTGCCTAAATATTTCAAGATGAATTCAACATGGAAAGGTTCAAATGTAATATTTTTTTTTTTCTGCTTCCCCATTACCTTCACTGCTGAGGAAAGCAGCTACAGAATGATAAACTTACAGCTGAGACTGTATCGATCTACCTTACAGTCTTGGGGGGGAAAAAACCAAATCAACCCCCCCATCAAAAACCAAAAAAACCTCACCCACAAAACAAGCATCCAAACCCCTAAAAACCAGGCAGACTTTACAAACAGTGGCTCACCCAACAGACACACTGCTCCAAATCTGCATTCTGCCTAGCTCCCTGCCATCACACCACGCTGGTACTTGTCCTTCCTCCCCTTCACCCCCAGCCAAGCTCAGCTCTGTTGGAATGGAGAGTTGAAAGTATCTATTTCCAACAAGAGTCACAGAATCACAGAATAATTTTGGTTGGAAAAGACCTCTAAGATAATCAAGTTTGGACCATTAACCTAACACTGCCAAGTACAGCATTAAACCCTGTCCATAAGCACCACATCTACACGTTTTTTACACACCTCCAGGGATGGTGACTCAGCCACTTCCCTGGGCAGCCTGTTCCAATGTTTAATAACCCTTTCCATGATGAAATTTTTCCTAGTACCCAATATAAAGCTTACCTAATTCAACTTGAGGCTACTTCCTCTTGTCCTATCACTTGTTTCTTGGGAGAAGAGACCGACCCCACCTCTCCACAATCTCCTCTCAGGTAGCTGTAGAGAGCATTGAAGTGTGCCCTTGAGAATCCTTTTCTCCAGACTAAAGAGCCCCATTTCCCTCAGCCATTCCTCTCAAGACTTGTGCTTGAGACCCTTCACCAGCTTCACTCCTCTGCTTCAGACGTGCTTCAGGAGCTCAATGTCTTTCTTGCCATCAGTGGCCCAAAACTGAACACAGTACTCAAAGTGGTGCCTCATCAGCGCTGGGTACAGGGGGATGATCATCTCCCAAGT
>VXBW01004759.1:274486-289677 GCA_013400375.1 Thinocorus orbignyianus
GCCATCCAGACAGTTTTTTACCCAATGAAGCATATACCTGTCCAAGTCATAAGCAGCCAGTTTCTCCAGGAAAACGCTGTGAGAAACTGAGCCAAAAGTTTCCTAAAGTCTAGGCAGACAATATCCCCCACCTTTCCCTCATCCAAGAGATGGGTCACCTTGCCATAGAAGGAGATGAGATTAGTCAGGCAGGACCTGCTGTTCACAAACCCACGCTGCCTGGGGCCCACCCCTGCTTGTCGGGTATGTGCCACATGCTGGCACTTGTGATTATCTGCTCCATAACCTTTTCTGGCATCATGGTCAGACTGACAGGCCTGTTAGTTCCCTGGATCCCCCTTCTGGCCCTTCTTGCAGATGGGTGTCACATCTGCTAACCTCCGGTCAACTGGGACCCCCCCGGCCAGCCAGGACTGCTGCATTTCCACCAGTTCCCTCAGTACCCTTGGGTGGATCCCATCCAGCTCCATACACCTGTGTGTGTCTGAGTGGTGCTGCAGGTCGCTGACCATTTCCCCTTCGATTCCGGGGCTTCGTTCTGCTTCCCATCCCTGTCTTCCAGCTCAGGGAGCTGGGTACTTCCAGAACAACTGGTCTTACTACTAAAGACAAAGGCAAAGGCAGCATTAAATACCTCACCTCATCCTTTGTCACTATGTTTCCCCCTGTATCCAATAAGGTCAAACAGAATCAAGTTCTCTGGTACAGATTCTTGGGAAAGGCAGTAACATTACAGTTCACGTCGCATGGGTGAATGCTAACTAGACAAAGAGAAGTCTTGGTAAGCAAAGGCTATGCTATAGAGCAAAGCTGCAAGCGCTGACTGAAAGAAAACCATGTTTTGAGGTTATCTGCCCTTGGGATGCTACACACAGCACACCAACCTGACTGCAGCAAAACCGAGCATGACAGTAGGAAATGAAAGTGCCTCTACCTCCTCTTTCAGAATGAAGAGCTACTACCTTCCCAAATGGAAATATCAGCAAAGTACTAGTAGTAGTAGTACTTCTTGGCATAGTAATAGCAAGGGATACTGACAACCACAGTCTAAAATCACCAAAGGTACTTATTATATCACCAACTGATCAATTTGTGCAACTCTCTTACATCAACCAGATGTGCATGGATTAGTGATGAACCCTGTTCCTTACATATGGTTATGCTTGAATATCTCATTTGTAGAATATCTGATGACATGCTTAAGTAGTTGAACTGTACCTTGCTGTTTGGCCATTGAAGGAGGTTCAATTGTGCAGAAGAAGACAGGGTCAGGGACCTCAACACCTGCCAGCAGAAGGCTCTCAACGTCACTGGTAGACTTCTCTCCCGCAGCATCCCTTGCAGCTTGGCGTGCTGCAGCTGCTGCTGAAGCCTTTGATGACACTATGGTATCCCCAGTAGCACTCTACAGATCAACACCAAGTGACCCACAAAACACAGGGGAGTGAGAGAAGCGGATGTGGGGAAAAATAACAGAAACAAAACCACATAAACCCAAAACTACAAACGCTGACCATTTTTCTTCCTTAAAACCACTTGTGCTAAACTCCACTTATCTACTTAGGCCATTACAGTAACTTCTTTCTTCAAATAACTGAAATGATCTGGAGGAGTAAAAACTGTGCTCAAATTTAGACTAGGATTTCTTTGCCCAGTCCACTGCATTTTAAAGCTAACTCACCAGTTCAAGATATAAAGCCACAAAGAACAGTATTGGTAAATGAAAACTTACTTATGCATGCTGAAGTTCGTTACATTTTAGAAAATCCGTGCAAATGAAATTTATGCAGCCTATTGAGACAGCAGAACACTGAACTAACAAACTACTGGAAGTGCGAAACAAACTTATTGGAACTTAAGGTACGCTTTTTGGGTATCTTATTTGGAACACAGTTCTCCCTTCCTGCAAGAGGTATCTCAATGGTATTACATTGCATTTTAAGAGTTACAATATAAACACAACCTCAGAACCCTTCTAAAATACACCTTCAGTTTTCAGTCCTCTCCATGTAATCAGCACTGCATCTCCCAGGTCAGTTACTGACATATCTACACTGTAATATTTCATTTTAGAGGGAAGTACATGCACTTCAAATGTTTACATAAGTCACAAGAATCAAGAACGTGTCTCAGATACAATATCATAAAAGTGGAAAGCACACTCATGAAACAAGCTCCCTTACACAGCCAGTATTTTCCATTACCTGTTTTAACCCAACAGTAAGGGCAATGTTGCCAGGCATAAGTGATGGTATTTCAATTTGCTGATCAGCAAAAGGCAGGAGCAGCCGGCTCATTCTCTCCCTGAAAACAAAGTTCTTGCTTTACTCAGGACTTGAGCAGATAGTCCAACACTGCACTAAACCACACCTTTATCTTACTCACGTGCAACGTTTGTTAATATTATATACAGCTGATTGAGGTTTCAGTGAACCTGAGTAAACGCGAATGAAAACTAGTGGTCCACGACATTTATCATGGAGAACTTTAAATGCTAGGGCACACAGATCATCTTTGTACCACTGTCTGCAAAATAAAAAAGCACAACAAAAAGCATACTTGTAGGACTAATTCACTCAAATTCATGTTCACCTAAACTTCTTATGTTTCTTACTGGAATACTAGTAGAGGCAAGTTCTTAAAAAAAAAATCACAGTTTATATAAAAAAACAGTAACCTAAGCAGCTCTAGCTCTAGCAGGATACATGTCATGCCAAGTCTACCATGCCATGTCAGCCAATACTAAAGATGACCCTAAACCCTAGTTGTGTAAAATGGCAATACCCTCGGGCTAAAAATAGACTTTAGAACTCTACAGTGTGTTTCACAGCTAGAGATAAACACATACAATTTCCACAGAACTGATCAAAGCAGGTTCAGTACTCAAGTATATTTTTATGTCCACACAACTCTACTGTTATTTAGTATACCTAAAAATAGTAAACATTTTTAAAGACACAAATGCTCTGTTAATATTTTTCCTTTTATGCTTTCCTACTTACTTTTCTTTTTACCTGACCCTCCCTTTTCTCCCTGTACTTACAGGAACTCATACGAGCGCTCGTTGGGCGCGGGCAGGTACATGGTGATGGCATCCAGCAGGGGCTGCACGCCTTTGTTCTTCAGGGCGCTGCCACAGAGCACGGGCACCGCTCTCTGAGCCAGGGTGACTCTGCGAACAGCAGCCTGCAACTGCAAAAAATCATTACCTTCTGTCAGCAAGGGAACTGCAATTCAGCCTGAAGTATATTCCAGCTGTTGGGTAGCGCTAAGAAATCCCCCAAAGTTAAACAACATCCTTGCAAATGTAACATCACTCATGCAAACTCTCTTCACTGTTTTTAATGAGTTCCAAACCACAACCCCAAATGTTTAGATGCTAAAACAGACAGCAGTGCTTTTAAGATTTCTAAACCATTCACACAGATCTGCAGCTGCCCTTTTCCTAACAGTCCCTTCAATTCAGAATGTTGTACCTCCCCATTTCCCCCACATGCAGTGTCTGAGGATCCAGCCAGTTCAGAGTGGCTGAGATGCCACTTTTGTTAGTATGAATCAGCAGCTCGGAGAAAAACTAAACTGAGTCTGCCCAGAAATCCCATTCACCTTTCCCTAAATATTTTTGCAGTCGCCTAACGTTCAAAAAAACCCCCCATGAATCCTTCCTGTACAAAGGTATTCTACTTTTAAAATTGTGCCTAGCATGTCTTAGAATAATAGCTAATGCACTATCATTTAAAATTCATACTAAGCTTAAATATACTTTGTCCTAAATACACAGTACTGTAAATCCACTACAAAAGCTGGTGTGATCTTTTTTGGTTGATAAAAAAGCACATCTGCCCAGGGAAGAAAAACCCAGTCCTATAAAATTATGGCCAGTAAAAATTTGTTTATAAATAATGAAACGTAAAACTTACCTTGTCAGCTGGAAGTAAGTCAAAATTTTCACTATATTCTCCTAGAACCATTTCAGCAAATTCATCATCCAGATCTGCAACCTTCAACAAAATAGTTCTTTATTATATGGCATATAGTAGTTCTACAGACAAGTCACAAATCTTAGTTATTTAGGAGCAGACCAGAAACAAAGCTTTTAAAGACATCAGAGATCATAAACATAAACCACATAAAACTATGGAAATGAAGGTTTCAAGAAAGGACCGGATGGGATATGAGGGCTGCTGTCAGCCAGAACATCAGTGTGAGAAAAAAATGTATGTACTTCTCCCTGAAACTGAAAAAACTTGCAGCCATACAATGACAGCCATGGAGGTTATAACTGAATATATTCAGACTTGCAAACAAGTCTGAAGTAACCAGCAAGTAACTTTTGTCAACCAACAGAAACACAGCTGGAAAAAAACAGACAAGCCTTTGGGGCATTTTGATCTTCACATCGAAGGCTAGTAGGCCCAAGAGCTGATCTGCATTTTCCACCTGTGCCACTTAGTTTGATAAATAAATTAACCACTATCTGGACCTCCTCCGACCTACACCCAGCACACCCTACCTGCAGGAGGGGACTGTGCTCCCTCTGGTGGCTACGACAGGAATTGAACAAATACTGACATGAATAATTTATGAGTAATTACCAAGTCTAATCAAGCTGATAGATAAAACATGAGAGATAAAGGAAATTGCTTGTTTAATTAAGTGTGCAAGATGACTGGTATTCAAACTACTAAATTTTACAGTGTTTCTGATAACTTTGTGCTCAGAAAACATTTTTGAGGTTTTTTCTATCCTATTAACACTCCTTATCTCAATTATCACGCTACTGGTCCACCCCTTCCTGCTTCAGGAAGGGCCCAGAAACCAAAGGGAAAAACCCGACGCTGTTCAAAGCTTTCTAGCTGACAATACACTACTTAAAATAAGAGGCCTTCTAAACTGTCAACCACGCAAAACCTGGTGTCCAGTAGATCAAGTTTCTACTACCTTTCTTCAGTTTACAGTATGACAATGTATGTCAAATATTTATATTGTTCTTTTCTCATCTGCCCCATGGACTTTTTGGATGGACCTGCAACAGGATTTATGATGGGATTCAGCTGCCTCTAGCACAGTATGCAGCAGCATCATTTTGACCAGTCTGCAACACCCTACAACTGCCACTCCAGAAGGGTAAGGACATCCTACAGGTTCCGGGTCACATTTGTCTCACAAGAATATATCAAGTATCTTTTCAGTACCTAAGACAATACAAGATGCCATGTTAGCCACCTGAATAGTAAGTTTAGTGTCTTCTTTCTTCAGTCCCCTATTTTAAGGCAGGCAGTATTTGTCATTTTTCGCACATATTTTATACAGCCAGGGAGCCTAACTCTCCGTATTTGGCATCTTTTGCCACCATGTATTGTTTCCAGTGTGCATTAAGCATCTTTGACAGGTGGAAAGGAAGTTAAAAACATCCAAAATCAGTTTAGTAAGGACAAATACAGAATCTTGCACTCGGGACAGAACAAATCCATGCACTGAGATAGAGTGGTCATCAACTAGCTATGAAACAGCCCTGCAGGAGTCAACCAGGGGGTCCTGCTGGACAAGTGGGCATGAGTCAGCAGTGTCCCCTTCCAGTGACAAAGGCTAACAGCACACCGGGCAGCATCAGCATGACCACAGCCAGTGGATCAGGTCCAGTGGTTAGTACCATCTTCCCTGCAACTATGAAGCTGGATCTAAACCACTGTCTGCTTTTAGGTTCCCCAGCACAAAAAACGCTGACAAACTGGGTGAAGTCCAGTGGAAAACGGCTAAGGTGGCTGGAGTGCAGCTGGAGGCACAGAGAGATGGGTTTGTCTAACTGGGAGAGGCTAAGGCACAATGCTAATCTGTTCCTTGTTACTTGAAATGTGGAGGTGGTGGTCGGCCTGCTTCAAGGAAAACACAGAGAGATCCTTCTCAGGGGAACGCAAGTGGCACGGCTGCAGGCTGCAACATGGTAAATTTCCATGGGGCAAAAAGAAATAATGTTTGAGGAAGCACTGGGACAGGCTGCCTAGACAGATTGTAATCACCATCTTTAGAGACCTGAAAACCCAACTGAGCAAGGCCTGAACAGCCTGACCTAATGCTGAAGTTAGGAGGTCACTGCATTAGACACCCCCAGTGGTCCTTCTCAGCCTATTATTTCTACCGTTCTAAATAATGGTTTTAAATACATTATGCATTTACTTTAGAACTTTACTTGTTCTATTAAGGCATTTCTGGCATCCTGGACTTCTTGGAAAAGGCTGGGATCATCAGCCTCCAGCAGCGGCTTTTGCTCAAAACTTTTTCCATCATCCAAATCAGACGTAGGTTTCCAAATTATTTGTTCCTTAGTCACAACATCAACCAGCCCTCTGAAGGTCTTGGCTTCCCCAATGGGCACCTGCAAATAGAGTGGAGATTTTAAACAGCTGCAAAAAATTAAGAAATACGTACCATTTGAAAGAAAGCAAATGAACATTTAATTTCTAACCTTACCTGCAAAAGCAATGGTTTAGTCTTCAACTTTTGTTTGATACTCTCAACAGCATAAGCAAAGCTATATCAAAACAACAGATTCTAAGTTAGACAAAATGTAATGATATAGTAAAATAGGCTTACTTTTCCCTATTTACAGCAAAAATTACTCCTAAAATTACAGAAAAAAAAAAGAGTGCATTATAAAAGATGTATATAGTATTTACATAGTTGGTTTGCTCTATGCTTAACAGAAAAACTTTGATTACATCATATTCTTAGGAGGTTTTTAGCAATGATTAAAATAACTGCCTAAATACCTCGCCCTGTTCTTGTCCATCTTGTTCAAAAAGCAAATTCGTGGTATGTGATGTTTGTCTGCTTGTCTCCAAACGGTCAGAGTTTGGGCCTAAAGCGAAAGACAAAAGGGAAACACTAGCACCAAGAGCCAAAACAGACACCCGCCAATACTGCTGAGGAATAGAGTTCAGGGCACAGAAGGGAACGGTGCTGAGTGTGCTGTGACAAGCCTGTACTTAGCAGCACAGATGAACTGCACAAGCAGATCAATCTCATCTCTCAGCTGTCATCATTCCCCATGAGAAACTAAGCATTACAGGGGATATATATGGGAAAAAACCCAGTAGAGACTTAGAATTTTATTGCCAAGATACTCAAGCACACACAAGCAAGGATTTCTGTGACTGCATATAAGAATTTCTGTGACTGCATATACAACACTAGAGACTGTGGTTTGGCTAGTAATTTGTGTAGTTGTTGTACACTAGTTGTACGCATTACTAGGGACACCAGGTGTGCTGCTATTAATTGTACATGTACAATTCATGATTACATTTTCATTTGAAAGTAAAAACAGGTATATATGAAAATCAGTTCAGAAGGAGTCTCTTACCAATACATGGAAATAACCTAAGAATTTTCTATACAGTTTTGGGGGAAAAAAAAACCCACAAGCAGATCTAACTGTTTTGTTATTGGGGCTGAGGGCTGTTACTCAGTTCAGTTTCATATACAGTAGTATCTAAATCATAGAATGGTTAGAGTTGGAAGGGACATTAGAGATCATCAAGTTCCAACCCCCCTGCCATGGGCAGGGACACCTCTCACTAGAGCAGGTTGCTCAAAGCCCCATCCAGCCTGGCCTTAAACACTTCCAGGGATGGGGCATCAACAACTTCCCTGGGCAACCTAAATGCTTTCCAATAGCAAATTAAATAACGTGACTCACACTGATCAAGAGTCCTCTCATCCCTCATATAGGAAAAAGGTATGTCCCATGAAACACAGTGATTTCACAACATGTAACTTTCTATAGGACATCAAACATCCCATGCTACAAAGTCAAATTCCAGTCTGCCTCCACCTCTTCTGCACTAGGTGGACATGTTAAATAGGCTACTGGGGAGGGGGAAATTCTGGCTGCAAATTACTAATTTCCTAATGAAATCTGAGAATTAGAAATGAACAGCTATTCCTTTCTTTCCACTGGTGGAGCTAGTGGAAGCGTTTTTCTCAATAAACATTTGATAAAGGACAGCAACAAAACAAGAAAAAAAACCTTGGAGTTTAACGGGAATCTCGCCTATTTACCCCTTATTACCATGGAAATTCCTTTATACTACAGGACTTGAAATTAAATGTTCAGCTTCCTGAAGCTTAATTTTGATCAAAGTATCCAAAGAGATAATACAGAGCAACATCTCTGTACTATTATTCTTTCAATATAATTTTAGTCATTAGACAAAAAAAAAAAAAAAAAGAAATCTACCAGTTATTTTTACCTCCACACCCGCTGAAGCATCGAACACTGCTACAGCTCCATCCAGGACTCTCAAGCAACGCTCCACTTCCACTGTAAAGTCCACATGACCTAAAAAACAGTCCTCCTTTTATACTGTCATAATTCAAACAGGCAACATCACCAGGTCATTACATTGGTGGTTTTTGTTTTTTTTTAATTGTGTCAAAACAATCTTGTCTGTGCTTGCAGATACACCCATCAGTCCTTGAAACAGAAAAGATTGTTACACTGCAATCCCATTATCGAGAACAATTTAAAGTTGAAGTGTTTTGAGTTCACTTAAAAGAAGCTATATTAGGCACCAGCAAACAGTAATTAGCCAAAGCTGAAGAGACCCCAGTGTAGGGCTTTCTACTGCCAAAATTAAACCATAAAATATCTCACCACCTTTAAAAGCAAGACTTACATTCTACTCTCCCATAATACTGTGAGCACTGCTGAAGTGTAGTACCTGGGGTGTCAATCAGGTTGATTCTGTAGTCCTTCCAGTCAAACGTGACAGCAGCAGACTGAATGGTAATACCACGTTCTCGCTCCTGTACCATAAAATCTGTCACTGTGTCCCCATCATCAACATCTATGAACAGGGAGCAGGAGTACAGTTGGGTAGGTAAATAATTCAAAAACTGAAAATATCTTGGAATACAGGCGTTGAGACAGATTTGGAAATACTTTTCTTTTTATAGACATACAACCTATGAAAACTCGCCTCTTTCAGAAAATGCTAATTTACCCAGACTCCCTTTCCAGGGAACAAACACTCTGTAGGTCAAAGACAAGCACTTCCAACAATCTTCTTGTTATTCCTAATCCTTGTAACAGCGTAAGAAACTTAAAAACTAAAGCAAAGTCCAAAATCATGAACAAACCACAGTTTTAAAAAAATCTGTACTCACTGTACAGACTGTGCCATTTTAAAATGTAGTAACTAAAAGGTAACCAAGTTTTAAAAAGCAAACAAAATCCCAAAAAAACAAGCAAGAGGTTGGGTTTCCTTCATGTTTTTTTAAATTGTTTTTAATAAAAAGAGGAGTTCCACATTTGTCTTGGTGTCCACATTACCCTTGTCCTGGTGGGAGACTCCAACCTACCAGATACCAGCTGGGCACACAACACAGCTGACAGCCTAGGAGGTTCTTGAAGTGTGTCAGGGATAACTTCCTGACAGATGATGAGGGAACCAACTAGGAAGAGAGCACTGTTGGATCTGCTGTTTGTGAACAGAGAAGGACTTGTTGCGTATGTGATGGTTGGAGGCCGTCTTGGGCACAGCGACCATGAATTAACAAAGTTCTCAGTTCTCAGGGAAGCAAGGAGAGGAGCCAGCAGGACTGTCATCATGGACTTCCAGAGGGCAGAATTTGGTCTTTTCAAGAGTCTGTTTGACAGAGTCCCTTGGGAGGCAGCGCTGAAGGGCAAAGGAGTCTAAGAAAGCAGGACATTTTTTCTCAAAAGCACAGGAGCAGGCCATCCCTGTGCACTGCAAAGCAAGTCTTTGAGGGAAAAGATCAGATTAGAAAGGCCAACTAGAACTTCATCTGGCCATAGATGTTAAAAACAATAATTTCTACAAATATACTAGTAACAAGAGGAGGACTTGGGAGAACCTCCACCCTCTATTGGATGTGGGAGGTAAGACAGTGACAAAGGACGAGAAGGTTGATGTACTTAACGCCGTCTTTGCCTCAGTCTTTAGTAGTAGAGTAGGTTGTTTCCTAAGCACCCAGACCCCTGAGCTAGCAGACAGGTGCGGGGAGCAAGGGAGGTGGTGAGGGACCTGCTCCAACACCTCAATATAAACAAGTCTATGGGGTCAGATGGGATCCACCCAAGGGTACTAAGGGAACGATGGAAGTGTTCGCTGAGCTACTTTCCACCATTTACCAGCAGTCCTGGCAAACTGGAAAGGTCCCAGCAGACAGACATCTAGCAAATATGACGCCCAACCACAAGAATGTTAGGAAGGATGATCTGGGGAACTGCAGGCCTGTCAGTCTGACCTCAGTGCCTGGGAAGGTCATGGAACAGACTATCCTGAATGCTATTTTGCAGTGCATGAAGGACATCTAGGTGATCAGGCCCAGCCAGTACAGGTTTATGAGGGGCAAGTCCTGCTTGACAAACCTGATCTCTTTCTATGATAAAGTGACCCAGCCTGAGGGAAAGGCTGTGGATATTGTTTACCAGGTAAACAACAGTAAGGCCTTTGATACAGTCTCCCACAGCATCCTCCTGGAGAAAGTGGCTGGGAGTACTCTCCACTGGGTTAAAAACTGGCTGAAGGGCTGGGCCCAGAGACGAGTGGTGAATGGAGTTAAATCCAGTTGGCAGCCGATCACAAGGGTGTCTCCCAGGGCTCGGTACTAGGGA
Organism: Thinocorus orbignyianus; assembly: GCA_013400375.1. Classification (NCBI taxonomy): domain Eukaryota; kingdom Metazoa; phylum Chordata; class Aves; order Ciconiiformes; family Thinocoridae; genus Thinocorus; species Thinocorus orbignyianus. The sequence goes on from VXBW01004759.1 coordinate 285,129, forward strand.
TGGTTCTCTTTAACATCTTTATCAATGACCTGGACAAGGAGATCGAGTGCACCCTCAGAAAGTTATACCAAAATACAAAAAGTATTTCTAACCTCCAAGTGTTCTTATGTATCCAGAATAATACAACATTCTCTCTGTTGTTGTAGTTTTCCCTGCGTCAATGTGGGCCATAATGCCAATGTTTCGGATCCTGCATAAAGTGAAAACTTTGCTTTTACTGAGGTATTATTTTTATTCAGTGATATTGGTATTTCTATAAAAAATTAATATTCATTGCAAATAGCGTAACAGATAAAGATTCTTCCTCTGTTGCATATCTGACAGTGTACATTCTGATACTGAAGTACGTTAGTATTGAAGTGCTGGATTTTCTTTAGATGAGCAGCACTCAAGAGTTTTGGAATGGGTTTCCACACTTCACTTGAGGGGAAGGATACTTCTTGCCCTCATCCTCACCCACCTGCTCTCCCCACAGACAGAAGCAGGCCCTCCACGCTCTGACCCACCCCAATCCCTAGCCCCTGGTGCCTGAAATAATCCACTGTATATATATCCTTTATGCCCCAAATACCACATCCCAGTTCCTGTGAAGCTGTTCCATGACAGGCTTATGCTCAGCCCTCACAGTAACCACCAATGCTAGCTGAATTCGCCCTCATGGCAGAAGGAACTTCAGCCACAAGCTAATTCTTCAGCAGCTCAGCCCCTGATTACCTCATTATTAATGCCCTCACCTACCACACCTGAGCGCTCCCATGAACACAAAGCGGAGAGCCCTGCCCACAGCAGTGGTCCCGTGACACCCCTTTCCCCTTGTTCAGTTCCCAGTAGCCACCATGGATTTGAAGCTTCCCTAGAAGGCCAGGTTTTGGTTCTGACGATGAAAACAAAAGACAGTTCAAAATCTTTCTGACACCATTAACCATTCTACAGTGAAGTGTCAGAAGCCTAAGGAATTTCTAACTTTAATTTAGAACAGGTGCATGAACTGCAGATGGGATGGGCATAGAAACAACCTGTGACCGTTTATCACATCAACCACTCTGATTGCCAGTTACCTCCGAAAAATAAGTTAGCATGACATACCTGGATATATGAGGATTAATGACAGAACGCAGAGATTTAACATCTCCTGGAGACAGACAAAACAATACAACAATTTGTAAGACTGATCCCAGTGTACAAATTATAGATTTTAACAGAACTAAGTATATTTAACAAAACTCCTAAAAAAAACTCTACTAAAAAAAAGAAAAAAGATTCAGATCCACAACGCATGACAATCTGTAATGCCTACCACCTCAAATTTCTAAAAATATGTACTTAATTTTCAATAAATATCTCCCTTTAAAGGAGAAACTCTTCAAAACAGCTGTAATTCAAAAACAATAGGAAAAAGCCTACACAGAAAAGTAAACAATAAAATCCTACTCTGCAGAAGCAATAGCAAAATATGCCACAGAACAAAACAACTGTAATACTGACATTCATCTGAACTGGCTATGAGGTTACAAATTTCAAAAGTAATTTCGCCTGTAACACTGAAGGTAGACAGCATAATTCTCAGGGAGAAAATGCAAACTGACCTAGGTTAAGAAAATATGGGACTGAGGAGTTTCAAATGCATATTTCTCTTAAAAGATACTTCCTCTCTCACACCCTATCTACTTGGAAAATAAGGTGCCACAGTGAACTTTAAGGACACTAATCCATAATTCAGTTACTTAAGCCATTTAAGTTGTGTTTGAGGAACCCACTTTCCTAGTACTTTAGTTTATCTTTGATAGGCCAAACAGAATTCAACAATGTTTAAACTAACATTCCTTAAGCACCTACAGATCATTCTTCGTACCAGACAGACATTTAAGAGGCATCTTACAGGCTAACATCTCAATGAGGAGAAAGACTGCAGCAGAAATTCACCACCACCTTCCCCCCAAATAAACACTCTAACACTGCCTTTTTCCCCCTCCAGTTTCTAAAACCACATATTAGTATGTTTGAGATTTCTTGCTTGTCTTCTTGTGTATGGAACAAAGCTCTGTCTCCCCTATGACACACTGAGCTACTCAGCACAGCAGAACCAGGGATAAATACAGCAGGCAGTAAGGACATGTCACAGGCAACTACACAGAAACAGGAACAGGCAGCAGCAGAGACTGCATTGATATTAGCAACAAAGAGTAAGTCGTCTCCTTAGGTATGTGACTGTAGGATAGACTTTTGCCAAGATACACAGTGCTGAAACCATTAACAATTTTACTTCTTTAAAAAAAGAAGAAAAAAAAAGTTGACTATCCACTAGTTACCAACTTTTTCCCATCACAATGTAGAAAAATTGGCCCTGACTCCCAACACTATCTTGTAACAACTGATTTCCATTCCATTTCAGTGTTACTGCTCAAAGACCACAGAAATTTTGGTTTTGAACAATCTTATTCTTTTTACTCTCTTTATCCTGAGGTTGCAAAGGAAATGCACTAATGATAACTTAAAAGTTCTATTTAATTAGATTCCTGTCTTTCTGCCCTTGTCCAACATGCTGGCTACCTCCACACTTCACAACTGACCTGGACTTCCCATATACCTGTATCTTTTCTTTTTCTTATTTTTTAAAGGCTTTATAACCACACATTCACTCAGAAAAGAGCAGCAATGCCAAACACTTCTTTGCTTTTAATTGCTCTGTTTCTACTCCATACACTAAATTCTACAAATAATGACCAAAGGAATACAATTAAACACAAGTTAGAAAGTTTTCTTACTAATTTTTACAGTAATCCTTACAATCAAGAAAATAATTTAAACTTATACCTGGGGGAGAACTGTAGTTTCGTGGATTGTAGTTTTGCTGTGTCACACTTAAGACTCTGAATTTTGTCTTCCTGAAATACACATGCTTAAAAAAATCAAAAAAACATATAGAACATTAATCATTATAAACAATTACTTTGTAGCTACATTTTTTCCAGTTGTAAACAACTAAACTAAAAAAAAAAAATCCACAAAAAATGATATTGTTGTTAGATACCTAGATAAGCTCAAAATACCAGCTATTTGGAGGCAGAAGCATGAAGATGGTAGTAGCATCAATGTTTAAAACAAGACCAATCCCAGTACTATTTGGGAAGTCCAGTAAAAGTCTATGCCAGCGTCAAATCATGTTATTAGGAGCCACAATATTTTAAATACATCTTATTATTTGTGTAAATAATATAATTAACAACTGCTAAGTAATCAAAATCAGAGATAACTAAAAGAGTTCGCAGACAAATTACATACTCCACTTCCACATTTCGACTTAAGTCATCTAATTCCAACATGAAACTACACATTGTATTTGAATAATAATTTTTAAATCAATGACACAAAAAAATTTTAAATGTTTACTCAGAGTAAGCCAAGTATTTCGCTTGCTCACAGAGGAAGTCTCAAAACTTGGGAAAAAAAAGATTACCTTATTGTACAAACTGGATGACTTCAATGTGTTAACCAAAAATTTCCTCATAATTCCCCACATTTTGGCTCCTGTACCTAAAATCGTTCCCTGCCAAGATAAGTAAACGTTGTACAACATGTTTATGACAGGAAGTAGGTAACTATATTACTATCACATACGTCAATCATGACACTTAACTGTTTTTCAAGTTACATCAGCTTACTATTTTTGATGTTACTTCTTTGCAGGTGAAATCAGTGTCAGATCTGTAAAAGTAGCGGTATTAAGCCTTAAAAATGCAGCACTAATGTGTGCCCACAGACATAAAATCCATTTCTCAAAGAAATTTGCGAACAGTAAAACATAAACACTAACATAGATGTTCACCCTGACACTCAGATAAGCTCTAGAGCACCCATGACCGATCAGTGAAGCATAAACAGCTCCTCTGATCTTGACAAAGGAGCAGGCGGCTGGGACAAGTACACGTTTGTGATGAAAATAACAGAAAACATGAGATACCACGGGATTTTGAGCATTGCCAACACCAGTGTGACGCAAAGCCCATGCAGCGGAAGCTTCAAGAGCATTCCCCGCCAGCCACTACGTTATTTAAGGAAACGCTCATATCCAGCTCTAGGGATTTTCTGCTTCATGGTGGGGAAATAATCATAGAATGGTTAGAGTCAGCAGGGACCTTAAAGATCATCCAGTTCCAACCCCCCTGCCATGGGCAGGGACACTTCCCACCAGACCAGGTTGCTCAAAGCCCCATCCAACCTGGCCTTCAACACTTCCAGGGATGGGGAATTCACAACTTCTCTGGGCAACCTGTTCCAGTGCCTCACCACCCTCACAGGAAAAAAATTCTTCCTAATATCTAACCTAAATCTCCCCTCTTCCAATTTAAAACCATTACCCCTTGTCCTCTCCCTACCCTTCCTGACAAAGAGTCCCTCCCCAGCTCTCCTGTAGGCTCCCTTCAGATACTGGAAGGCTGCTATCAGGTCTCCCCGGAGCCTTCTCCAGGCTGAACAGCCCCAGCTTGCTCAGCCGGTCCTCATAGGAGAGGTGCTCCATCCCTCTAATCATCTTGGTGGCCCTGCGCTG
>VXBW01004759.1:290487-334154 GCA_013400375.1 Thinocorus orbignyianus
CAAAGAGCTGCTCGGTGCTTGGGTTGGGCTTTTAAGCAGAGTTCAGGTGATAGGAGCAATTGGGTTTTGGCACAGCAAAGGCATTCACGAGTTCCTCTCTTCGCCATGGATGTTAGCAAAACCTCCTAAAAGTATTCCTTAAGTTTTAATTAGCAATTAATGTAATCGGATGCTCCATCCCTGGAAGTGTTCAAGGCCAGGCTGGATGGGGCTTTGAGCAACCCGGTCTGGTGGGAGGTGTCCCTGCCCATGGCACGGGGATTGGAACTGGATGATCTTTAAGGTCCCTTCCAACTCTGACCATTCTGTGATTATGTTGCAAAAATATGAATGCATTTGCTCAAGGCTTTTACGCCAGCTGCCACATTAGCAGAACAAGAGGCTGCAGGCATTTTTTAAAATGGTGTTAGTAGAAAAAATACAATAACATACAGGGTGTTTGAGGAGATGTATTCCAGAATTAGAATTAGAATATCAAACATAGATAAACAACAGCAGTTTTTGGAAAGTTTTCTCTGTTGTTCAGAAATTGAAATCAAAGCTGTTAAGAGTATTCTTTATTGCCAATGAACTTTATATCCATACAGCATGTTGCTGTTTCTCAAAGTGCTTGGCTGCTTGTTTCAGGTGATTCAGAAATCTTCTGTTCATGTCTTGATGGGAATTGTCAGACTTTTATGCACTGGGCAATCCATCAGCTCTTACACTGTATTCCTCAGACGTAAATGTGTGCTTGTATGTAAAGCCAAAAATGTTTACAAAAACTGTTTACTTGTTTACAAAATGAAAATTTTGAGCTAGCACAAGCTAAGGTAGAAGCATCTATCTAAAAATGAGCCTTTTTTTTCTCTTAATACTGTTTTCTTCCTTGCAGCATTAAAATGCATGAAAAGAGAAATACAAAGGAAAAGAACGATGAAAAAACACCTAAAGGAGCTGTGCCAGCTTACCTGCTGGACAGAGAGGGGCAGAGCCGGGCTAAGGTTCTTTCAAACATGATCAAGCAGAAAAGAAAAGAAAAAGCTGTAAGTGACTGTATTAATATTCAGATACTTATAATTACTTGTAACGATGACCAATTTTCATAACTTTAAATGCTCATTAAAAGAAGTAGTTATAAGTTGTATAAAAAGTAGTCTGCTACTACACTTTAGGGAAACTTTACTTTCTGTTCTGGTTGTCGCCTTTTATTTAGCAATGCAGCATGTTAAGACTATTAACATTCTTTTTCTTTCTCTTCCAGGGAAAATGGGAGGTCCCTGTGCCAAAGGTCCGTGCACAAGGAGAAACAGAAGTTTTAAAAGTGATTCGTACAGGGAAGAGAAAGAAGAAGGCCTGGAAGAGAATGGTTACAAAAGTTTGTTTTGTTGGAGATGGGTTTACTCGGAAGCCTCCTAAATACGAGCGATTCATTCGACCAATGGTAAAGTCACCGAGCCTTAAGGAACATCCCAGTGATAACTCTTTTGACTTACTCTTTTGAGTTCCTGTGGCGAGGAAACTTTCTTCTGGGATAATGCACTCGTTCACTGCTGATGGAAAAGATTCCTGTTAGTTTTCTTGCAGAAACCTAAACTTTGACTAGCCTGAGGGTGGGGAGATGCCCCTGCAGTCACAGTCTGTGTTGAAATATCTCTGCTCTTACTCTCATAAGTCAGGTGTTTCCTGTGAGTTAAAGCTACAGGCTGTCAAATTAGCACGGGAAGGTCTTTAGCAAAGGCACTTTGATTAGTTTTTGAAGTTAGAGGCTTCTTTTTCAAGCTGCTATCATTCTGTCAGATGCAGAAGCCAGCTCTGTTGTAGGACTCCAGAACTCCTTCCATCTGCCTTGTTAAGTGAGCTCCAAGCACAGATGTGACCACCTGAAAGGGAAAGGCTGTGCCTCCAGCCCAGTGTTTCCTTACGCATCTGCAGGAACCGCACCTGGGCTCCAGCAGCCTGGCAGTGCACAGGAGTGACAGCTAGAGTCACCAAGACAGTGTAGCTTTCCTACAAACACCTCTTCCCCTTCTGTCACTGCAATCAGCAGAACCACTGTGCAGGCTGCCTGTTGGGTCGTACCTCACTACTGTTTTGGTGGCTGTCTTACACAGAAGCTTCAGATAGATTTTTGTTGACACAGAAAAGCTGATGGTAGTACCCTTTGCAAAGCACAGATTGCTAGACAGAAAGTGCTATAGGGGATTGGTATTTAATATTTTACAATATGTGAAAGGTTTTTCAGTTTTATAAGAAAAAAGGTAAAATTCTGAGTCTTGAAAACCAGTAACACTGTTAAGTGCACTACTGTAAACACCTCATTTCTCCATGGAACAGAAGCTGCCTGAGGTAGAAAGCGTTGTTACACTACTATTCAAAATTGACGTCCTGAAAATAAACGTGGGAAGCTGTTTCTTGTCATTAGGCAGGTTTTTAAACAATCTGGCAGATAGCACTCTGTATTCCGAGTTGTTTCATTCTTCTCAATCTCAAAAAACATCCAAAGCTGAGGACATAGTGCTGGAAGTGTTAAAAGTAGGTTAATCATGAGGTCTTGAAGCAAACACTAACTAATTTTTAAAACTCCTTGTGCAACAGGGCTTGCGTTTCAAGAAGGCACACGTGACACATCCTGAACTTAAAGCTACTTTTTGCCTACCTATCCTTGGTGTAAAAAAGAATCCTTCTTCTCCTTTGTATACACAACTGGGTGTAATTACCAAGGGGACTGTCATTGAGGTGAATGTGAGCGAGCTTGGCCTTGTGACGCAAGGGGGCAAAGTTATCTGGGGTAAGTACTAACACCAGCTCTGCTGCAGAGCTACTTTTAAAAGTTTTGTGTTCAGTTCCTGATATATGTAGTCATAATGGATCCATTGTTACATGTTAGATTTGGGCTGTAGCAGAAGCAACTACTAGGCAACTCTAAAAATGGAAACTCTTTAAGTTTTAATCTTAGCCTTTCTGCTCACGCTTCCGAATTCAATTTAGGTGAAGTTTGGAACAAAGACTCAGCTTGCCTGTGTCTCACAGTGGGCAGTGCTACAATTCCAGAGAGACCTAAACGTGAACTGTGAACAATTGTATTTTGTTTTCAGTGGAAGTTCTCTGCAGAATTATATTCATAGGATTAGGCTGACTTCTTTTGACAGAGGACTTAGGACAACAGCAGAATGTATATGTTTTTTGGTTTGTTTTTTTCAAACCTACCCAGAACTCTAAATAATCGATTTATAAAAAACAGCCTGAATAAAGTATTTTGAGAACTTAAGTTTGCAGCTCAGCAGAAGTTAGATTTAGATTTCAAAATGCATTTCAATTTCAGAACACAAATTCCTTACGCTTTAGAGATTCATGGATTGAGCTTGCAAGCACAGAAAATTCTAATTTATTATATGAAGTACTTCAAGCTTTTGTAGACATTTAATTCCCTTTTCTTTTTAGGGAAATACGCACAAGTAACAAACAATCCAGAAAATGACGGCTGTATTAATGCAGTTCTGCTTGTTTAGTCAAGTGCCATTTCAGCAAGTTTGTAAGATCTCTGGAACCTTTGACCATTCAAGAACATTGACCCCACAAGCTGGTGAGGAACTTCAAAACACCAAAAATGACTGATCGGGTTTTTATATTTATTATTCTGCTCAGCTGAACACTGTCCAAATAAAGTGATCTAATTTTCATGTTTTGCTAGTGTGGTATGGATTTGATTTAAACCTTTATAGTATTTTTTACAGCAGCATTGAGTAAATACTTAATTCAGCTCATAGTCCTAGTGATGGGAAACACAGCCACTGTCTCCCATGATGGCCTGCTGTAACAGCTAACCCTACAAAAGAACATACTGGATTATGTTCTGCTTCTGGGAAAGCAGAAGAGCTGTAAGAATGCAGCTACAACCTTGCTGCAGACTGACACTGCAAATTAAACACTTGCTCGGTTTGCCCCTGCAGGAGGATGGGATGGAGAACACAGCAGCAGCGTGGTTCCACACTGGGCAGGGGGGTCATTAACTGGGACAGGTATTCCCCACCCCCATTACCTCACTTCTTTCTCCCTTTGGCCTCTATAACTGCATTAATGGAAAGAATAAGGTGGGAGAGTACCACTGGAGGTAGTTCCAGGTAAGACAATAGTTTTGGAAGTTTAAACTCATGAATTTGTAAGGGGTTTAAGATGCAGATTCTGAAAACAGTGTGAGAACTCCAATAATACAACTGCCTGTAGATAATTTGGTGGTTTAAAGAAACACTCAGGAAAAACTAAAGGTGATGAGCATCCAATGATCAATCTGTATTTTATCTTGTGTCTTCAAAATACAAGAAACAAAAGCTGCTTCTAAACCAGAAGTTCTCAGTGATGCTGTGTATAACTGCATCAGTAATCATCCAGTCAAGAATCCGGTGGTAAGCTTGGCACTGTCTGTGACTACAAACGAGCATACCTGCCATCTTATGTTCCTACTCTTAAATAGTATTTCACTTCAAGCCAAGGAGCTTTTAACAGAAATTCCAAGTCAAATCCATACAAGCTTTGCCCAGTTTATGAGGGCATTCTGACCCCCCAGCATTTTAAGAGGGAAGCTGTCAAACAACACTCTCAGAAGCCAGAATGTGAATAGATTTGCTTTGGGGCTCTTTGCATTAACAAGAGTTTAAGGCTGGAGGTGGTCATGTGCAGTAAGCAGGCTGAGCAGCACCCTGCTCTAGGAAGACCTGCTGTGGTGGGGGGTTCGGACCAGACATCTCTAAAGGCCCTTCCAACCCCGTATCATTCTGTGATTTTGTGAGAGTCACAGAGCAATTAAGGTTGGAAGGGACCTCTTCAGACTGTAGGGCAAGCCCTCTGCTTAAAGCAGAGTCAACTGCAGCGGGTGTCCAAGGGCCACATCCAGCCAGGTTTTGAGTATCAAATGGACATTCCACCACCTGATCTTGTGTTTGATGACGACTTCTCAGTTTAAAAAAGTTTTGTTTAAATAGAATTCCCAGTGTTCCAGTTTGTGCCCACTACCTCGTGTGTCACCGGGCACCACCAAGAAGAGTTTTGCTCTACTGCCTTTGAGCTTGTTTGGAGGTTCTAGCAGGGGAGCGCAGCTACTGTGCACCCTTGACCAATGAACTGCTGGGAAAGGCTGTCTTCTTCAACCACGCACACAGCTTTGGGAGGGACACAGATCAGCTGCTTGAACTCTGATGATCAATGAGGTGACAGATACCGCAGCCAGATCACTCTCACATCCTTTGTGCCCCTCCACTGGGTATCGCACACAAGGGAAGATCCTTCCAAAATTTCTCTTCTCTAGGCTGAAGAATTGGAGCTCTTAGCCTCTTGTGTGACAGCTGCTCCAATCCTTTAACCATCTTCATAACCAGATCATGTTTCACACCTGGAATTCTGTCCAGGAAGTCAAGCCAACTGCTTTCGTACCAGCTTTCTAGCTTCTCTTACACTATCTACGCTAAGAAGCAGTACTAACTATACCAAAGTCTTCTCTTACAGGCTATTTTGTGAGTTGCCCTAGTCCAGATTTAATACATTACTACAATTTTTACTTCTTTGTGCAGTGACAAGTGATTTGAAACTAAGAGAGCGCCACAAGTCAGCCAGTCACTTGCTCGGTGGGAGGGCATTTTGTCAGCACAGATAAGCCTCCACTTAAGGCCCTGTTGCTTTACAGTTTTTACTGCACATTAACAAATAACATGGACAGAATACTGTCATTTCCTAACGCTGTCTCAGGAACATTAATGTGTTTCACACTATAAATACATGACTTGGTGGCTGAGTAACACAATTGTACTTCAGACACTTTAATACACCACACTGCAGGGAGTGCATCAACAGCTTTTCTAGCTGACTTGTCTGTAGCAAACTTCATTAATAACAGCTAAGTCTACATCTTCTTGCATAGTTGGTACAAGCAGCAGAATGCACGCTGTAACATTCAGAACAGCCTATTTTACAGCCTTTTTTTTTTTTTATAGAAGTCTGATTCTAAGTGAATTAAGTACATGAAATTGTTTTAATCAATAAAGATTTTTTTCAATTTCACCTTTTAAAGCTCCTTGGTAGCAGACTGACTGTGAAAACTTTAAAACATGCTTTAAAACATGCCTGCTGTGCAGCAGAAAGAACTTAAAGACTGAAAAACCAAGAAAAGAATTTAATCACAAAATATAAGTTTAATTGCTACTTCAAAACATTTCAAAAGCAACAAAGACAGCACTAGAAAAACTAACACTGTAGCAAGACTTCAGTACAATATTCTAGAACAGCAACACATCCTTCATAAGATTTATAAACAGAGTATCACTAGTTTAGAAAGCATCTAACACATTTGTGAAAATAAATTTAGAAGTATCCCCTTGAAGTTTTTTTTTTTTTTAGAATGATGGCTTAAAGCAGAGAAGCTGAAGCTTAAGCCTGTTTGTTGCTATGTTTAACTTAGTAGTGTTGATGACATTGTAAATGATCAATTTGATTACTGACATCTACAAATGAAATGGTATAAAAAAGCCACAAACCAAGGTCAGACATTATTTCAAGTCAGTTAACAACACTTTTGAAATAAGATGCCTACATTTTCATGTAAATGGCTATGAAACATGACAACCAGCAAACAAGAATTCTGCATGAAATGAAAGCAGACCAAAACAGAACAGTGGGAGAAGAAAAGCAAATGTTACTGAAAGTTAACAAGCAGTAAAAGAGACATTTGAAAAAGTGCTGGATTCAAATACAACACAATTTACCGTTTAAGTGCAAAGCTGACCTCACAAAATAATATTTTTGAAACTCTATTCCTAGACTAAATAAAGCTCAAAAATAATACTGCTTGCTTTCACTGTACACATGTAGTTCCACAGCATGTTGAAATAGCGTTTGGTACAAACTTGTATGAAGTTGTTTTAATCATCCGTTGCTGGTGCAGTAAGATCTTAAAAATTCTCAAATAATAGTCTGATAAACAAACAAAAGAGACAAAAAATAAAATCATCCAAGCCTAAAACCCACTGATTTTCCTCAAAGTAAAACACTTCAGCCAATACAGTCAGATAGGTTCCCTTGCATTAATGTAACAGAAGGTACAGACCATTAAACCACTGCTCCAACGGGACATCAGTACAGCAACAAAAACTATGACTGAAAGTCAGCATCTTGATTTTGCTACTCTATTTACTGCAAGAAAACCAATGCCAAAGAAGTTGTTGCAGAAATAAACTGCGTCTTTTAGGTCAAAGTACTGCTGCAGTTACAAAACAATATCCAGTTTTCAGGACTGTGCCAGTTAACAGAATTGCTAATTGTACCCCAATGCCCACATTCTGCAGTTAACAGTCCAGCCATCTGCTACTATCTCAGGTACCTCATATACCTCAGACTTACAGAAGTATCTACTCAAGAGTGTACTTAGAGATGTGAATTTAAGTTCTGTACTTACAACTGACTCGCTGAAATGAGAACAGAAATCTGCTTACTCTCAGTAAAAACCAAGACTGACCTAATCTAATAATCCTGTTGTAATGTTTATGCATTCAATATGCAGACCTCTTAAAAGAAAGATACCAATTAGAATTGGTTCCAACTTAACCATGAAAAGTAAAAGCCAGATGAGTGACATTACCTTCTCACAAACACTGTTTGCTGACCTCACAGGGCATACAAGCCNCAATTTCACCTTTTAAAGCTCCTTGGTAGCAGACTGACTGTGAAAACTTTAAAACATGCTTTAAAACATGCCTGCTGTGCAGCAGAAAGAACTTAAAGACTGAAAAACCAAGAAAAGAATTTAATCACAAAATATAAGTTTAATTGCTACTTCAAAACATTTCAAAAGCAACAAAGACAGCACTAGAAAAACTAACACTGTAGCAAGACTTCAGTACAATATTCTAGAACAGCAACACATCCTTCATAAGATTTATAAACAGAGTATCACTAGTTTAGAAAGCATCTAACNAAACTGCTCTTAAGGGTTTCAAGTAGAGCATGGTACTTTATTAGCTGAGAGAGATAATATGGATGTGTCTTATAGTTAAAATATCCTATAAAGCACAGTTNAACAGAGTATCACTAGTTTAGAAAGCATCTAACACATTTGTGAAAATAAATTTAGAAGTATCCCCTTGAAGTTTTTTTTTTTTTTAGAATGATGGCTTAAAGCAGAGAAGCTGAAGCTTAAGCCTGTTTGTTGCTATGTTTAACTTAGTAGTGTTGATGACATTGTAAATGATCAATTTGATTACTGACATCTACAAATGAAATGGTATAAAAAAGCCACAAACCAAGGTCAGACATTATTTCAAGTCAGTTAACAACACTTTTGAAATAAGATGCCTACATTTTCATGTAAATGGCTATGAAACATGACAACCAGCAAACAAGAATTCTGCATGAAATGAAAGCAGACCAAAACAGAACAGTGGGAGAAGAAAAGCAAATGTTACTGAAAGTTAACAAGCAGTAAAAGAGACATTTGAAAAAGTGCTGGATTCAAATACAACACAATTTACCGTTTAAGTGCAAAGCTGACCTCACAAAATAATATTTTTGAAACTCTATTCCTAGACTAAATAAAGCTCAAAAATAATACTGCTTGCTTTCACTGTACACATGTAGTTCCACAGCATGTTGAAATAGCGTTTGGTACAAACTTGTATGAAGTTGTTTTAATCATCCGTTGCTGGTGCAGTAAGATCTTAAAAATTCTCAAATAATAGTCTGATAAACAAACAAAAGAGACAAAAAATAAAATCATCCAAGCCTAAAACCCACTGATTTTCCTCAAAGTAAAACACTTCAGCCAATACAGTCAGATAGGTTCCCTTGCATTAATGTAACAGAAGGTACAGACCATTAAACCACTGCTCCAACGGGACATCAGTACAGCAACAAAAACTATGACTGAAAGTCAGCATCTTGATTTTGCTACTCTATTTACTGCAAGAAAACCAATGCCAAAGAAGTTGTTGCAGAAATAAACTGCGTCTTTTAGGTCAAAGTACTGCTGCAGTTACAAAACAATATCCAGTTTTCAGGACTGTGCCAGTTAACAGAATTGCTAATTGTACCCCAATGCCCACATTCTGCAGTTAACAGTCCAGCCATCTGCTACTATCTCAGGTACCTCATATACCTCAGACTTACAGAAGTATCTACTCAAGAGTGTACTTAGAGATGTGAATTTAAGTTCTGTACTTACAACTGACTCGCTGAAATGAGAACAGAAATCTGCTTACTCTCAGTAAAAACCAAGACTGACCTAATCTAATAATCCTGTTGTAATGTTTATGCATTCAATATGCAGACCTCTTAAAAGAAAGATACCAATTAGAATTGGTTCCAACTTAACCATGAAAAGTAAAAGCCAGATGAGTGACATTACCTTCTCACAAACACTGTTTGCTGACCTCACAGGGCATACAAGCCATAAACATGTATCGAAAATCCACCCAGAAGTAATCGAAATAACCAGGAGTCACTTTTCATAAGTGAGAGTCCTTGACTTTCTGAAAGTGGATACATTTGTATTAATTCAACTATTCAGCAGATTAATCTTTAGTAAAGTCTGCCCTAAAAATGCAAGGTGAATCACCAGATACTGAATACAAGCACTCTTTAAGCTACTAGCCCTCACAATTCCCAAATTCTTAGCAGTACATGATGCATTTTCTAGCCACTCCTTTTTTTCCCCCCACAATGCATCTTAACAGTAAAAGAGGAGCCATAGAGAAGATAATAAGAATTTTGTCTCATGGGCTTTATAGAAAATACTTGGATTAGTCTTAGAAATACTTAAGGTTCACTTGAATATGTTTATAAACAATGATGATAGATCCTACACATCTACCACTCATAGGGTTCATAACGAGTACCTGTACGGACATTGACAAGAACTTACACCTATGTGCAATAGCTCAAAAACCCCAGATCTGAGTCAGTAATCCCATACATCATGAATCTAAAGTTTATGTTTTACATGATTCTTAACTGCCTCCTTTTTTGCCTTTTTTTTCCCCCTTNCTGCAACTATTCGAGTGAACCTTGTACTCAGAAGTCCTGAACAGCAATTTTGAGACACTGTGGGAGACTAGATCATTCATCTTAGAAAAGGCATATAACAGGACCAACAGTGTGTGATTTCCTCGCCTTAGAGCTATTGCTCCTTCTTACTCCTAAATTTTCAACCCATTAACAAGAGTAGCTTCATTTATTGAAAGAAAAATACAAACTGAGGAGTAACTTAACATAGGTGTGATGAATTATACGTGGTTTGCCAGGAACTGAAGGAAAACATGCATTAAAAGCCTGGCTTTACTTCTGTTTGCATACAGCAAAGTTTGGTTGCTGCTTTTAAGAAAAGCGATCAACCAGGAACCTATTATCCCAGGTATAACACCCCGATTAGAAAAAGAGAGTGGGAACCACAACTATCTGCAAGCAATCACCTTCTAACTCCTAAAGGCATAGAACTTTGGCAAACAAGTATTTGCTGAAACCCACTAATATTCACACTAACGAATGTCACAGCCACCTGAAATGCCAGTGCTCACAGGAGTCACACACCTGGCAGACACGACATTTTAAAAGTTACCCCACAGAACCAGCCAAGGATTTGGAACACACAAAGCACCACTTCCATTCAGACCAAAATGAGATCAAAAGTTGTCATATCCGTTTCCTGTAACGTAACAGGTAATCACGTATCCACTCAACGCATGCAAGTAGTCAGGAAGGCAGTTCAAACAGTTCTGTATGTGTGCTGGAGCCTACACTCCATACACTCTGGAGAAAAAAAAAGAACAGGCTTATCGAGATGCTCGCTTTGGAGGCTACAGTTTACTGAGTAGGCATCTCTTAATCTTCCCGTGAAGAACTTCATTATCAGAATGCACTACAGCAGACACTGAGCTGACCATGTTCCTACTGACTCAGCTGTTTCAAGTGACTATGAAAGACAGAAGTTGCTCATGTTATTTTGATCTACTGAGTTACCTTCTTGTGTGTTTTGAGGCCTAGAATTAGAGTCTTACATTCTTTTAATCTCACCTAGGAAAAAGCTATGGGGAGGGAATAAGAAGCCAGCAAGATTTTTTTTCTTGTTCTGCTTCTCTCTACAGAAGAGAACTTAAAAGCAGTTAAAAAGTGCTAAGAGTCATGTCTGGCCTCGTGGAAGCCTATGGGGATTTCAGGGACCTTGGTAAGACCACGATTTCATGCTGCGTTTTCCTTCCACAACTGCCACCTCAGCTATGCAAACTGTTGCCTTTGCCAGCACAACTGTATTTATTCAGCACATATGGTTTATAAAAGGAGGAAACTGGCTGCTTACTTTCATACTCTGATGAAGCTCAATGTCTACTGGTTAAAAATTCAAGAAAATTTGAGGAAGGTAAATCCCCAGAGGGAGTCCAACTCCGAATTTTAAGCATGTGTCTTGTGTCCCATATGGTTTAGTTACACCCTAATATTTTACACAAGATAATTTTCTTATAAATAGGTGAATTAACAGCCAATATTTCATTTTTAGGCTGGCTTTCCCTTTTTCTTGGGCGGGCCTTTGTAGCCTTTGGCCTTTCTTCGCAAGTTTCTTCGATCTACAATGGGTACCTCAATCTCTGCTTCCTCAGAGCTGCTGTCAGCAGCCCGCTCTGCGGTTGTCTGTGTGTACTGATCCATCTGCTCAACAGACTCCTCTGAGTGCTCTTCCAACTGTTTTTTTTGTCCTTCCTGACCCGAAGGCTGCTGAAGAGAAACACCTTCAAATTCAACCACTATCAGAGAGCTCTGACTCAAAGCGACAGGAGCCTCCTGTGAGTTGTGCCCTCCTTCTTCATTTTGATCTTCCAATGAGGAAGTTGTTTTGAGGGACACATTTTCAGAAACGGATTCTTCTGCTGCTTCATTTACCACAGAGTTGGGCAGGCCGTTGTCAGAGGGCTCTTCCTTTGATGCTGAAGCAGCTGTATCTTCAGTTATGGTCTTTTCAGATTCTTGCTCTTCACTGCTCTCCTCCTCTGCTATCATATCTTCTTCAGTCTGCTCCTCTGAATCATTTGCATTTAAAACCTGCAGGAGGCCAAAACAACCAAAGGGACACTTAACTGAAGATACAAGAGGCCAAACAACTACGGCCCCAAGCTAACAACCCTGGAGGATATTACGGCATTCAGCAATTTTTAATACTATATTTACAGTCAACAAACCAGTCCTTCTTGCACAAGAGTATTTTGTGAACTGCACTGATATCCAGAGTTGCTCTCCTATTTTCAAATTCAAGTTACTGAAATGATTATTCAGGTACAGTAAAAACATTCTGAAATTAATCCCGGGGAAAAAGCATACATACAGTTATCACTTTGCTAGCATATAACAATCTGCTTTTGCGCTATAAACAAAAACAGTATTCTAGAAGAGTATTGTAATAGTAATTAAATGCTTGTGCACTTCATCGGGGTAGAATTACAAGACAAAATATCAATATGGCTTTTCACTCATATTATTTTAGTTATTCACTCAATATTTTAGCGACAAAGGGCTGCTTCATTATTTCCAAGGGAAACTGGAGCAACATATCTTTCTTTTTGCCATCAAAGGATATACCCATCATTTCTGCATATTAAAACAGAAATGTTGTAATTCTGTTTATGGATACACACCATCTGGCCTAATAACTGCTTCTCTCAAGAATTTAGTATGGTGGTAGGATCTACTTTCTATCTCGATAACAAAAAGAAAAAAAAGCAAGATATGCACATTCTGAAGAAAAGATGAGTTCGTATTTTGTTTCAATTCTCTCACCTTCTCTGATACAGCATCTTCTGAAGATTTTGCCGTAGGCTCAAGGATTAAGGGAACAAGCAGTGTTAAGGGTTCTTCTCCCTGATTCTCAGACTGTAATTTCAATTCATCACTTAGAACTTCATTTGCTGTTTCTTCGTCAGTCAAAAGCGAGGTCTTACCGGTTTCTTCTGTTACTTCACCATTAAGAGGTTCTGATGGAGTTTCCTAAAAAAAAATTAAAAAACCACATTTCTAAATCAAGATTATGTCCAGCCATTGTTCCCCAACATTAGTGGGAGTATCTGTGATCTAAATTTGCAGTTTAATGTGAGAAGCTCGGGTATCCAGACACATAGAATAATAAAACAGAGGTTAGTGCAGAGTAGGTAACTTAACCAGCACGTTGGCTTGGTGCTGTCATCTGCACTGAGTTTCTGACCATAGCTTACACTGTTAGGAAGTCCAGCCAAGCAGTTTTTACCTATCTCACAAGCAGACAGGCTGCAGTCATTCCTTGATCCCACTATAGTGTAAGATCTACTTTCTCACTGCTCAGTAAGAGCCTAAAACCCTGGGGGCATCACTGGGCACAAAGGGTACTCACAGAATTCAAGCTGTTAATAAGTTGTAGATAAAAATTTGATTTAAACATCAAAGCAAGTAAGCTTTAAGCAGAGAGGTAAGAAGAGCCAACACTAGTCACTGAAGCATACCAGCTATTAGCTTCTTCAAAGAACCTTTTTTCCCCTTAAAAAGAGATTGAAGATACTGGATCAAATCTTGACCTTACTCCAGGTCTCCAGAATATCCAAGTAGGAGAATTCTTCTCCTCTACTTCTCCTCCCGCTCTACTCTGTGCTTGTGACACCCCACCTGGAGTACTGCATCCAGTTCTGGAGTCCTCAACATAGAAAGGACATGGAACTGTTGGAATAGGTCCAGCGCAGGGCCACCAAGATGATCAGAGGGAAGGAGCACCTCTCCTATGNAAAGCTGGTTGACAGACAAGCTAGAAATTCACCTTGTTGAAGATCCTATAAACCTATTGTTCAAAATAAATATAATGGAATAATCCCTGAAGCTAATTCTGTACTAGCCTTAGCTTCTCAGATGTACTTCTCAATGAAGTATCGGTACAAAAAAAAAATTAATTGACAGTCACATGATCAAGACAGCAAAGACCGTATTTAACAGAAAGCGTAGCTGCATTCAAAACACAATCACTATTACACCCAGCTCACCTCTTTCTCACTCTGTTTCTCAGGGGATGACAGAGGTAGCTGTGCTTCTGATACAGACTGGCCCTCATTTTCAACACTCATTTCTTCATCCTTCTCAACAGTGTTCTCCTCAGGTACTTCTATTATGTCTTCAGAGCTTTCAGATGTGCAGGCAGGAAGTTCCACCCTGTAGCAGGTATTAAGATATATACCCTTTAATCTTTCAGATTAATACATAATTTCGGCGATCTCAAGAGGGAAATTATCCCACGACCAATTGCAAGGTGCTGTACCACGTTTGCCATAGGAAATAAGAATCCAGAAAACGAAATAAATCTAAAAAATTGTTGACACCTCATAAGGGGAAAAAATCCACTAGAAAAAATTGCTTTGCTAATTTAAAATGAAGATCTCACTTCCATTTTATGGGAATGAAAGTCAGACATTTGTTTGTTACTTTAAATTGGAAAGTACTAATCCATTACCTATTTGGAAGCCACAAAAGGGTGAGTAAGGAAGCAACTTCTTCCACCTCTCACTGCAGAACAGTTTAAAAATTACCAAGTTATAAAAGCAAATATATCTTATAATCAATGAAATCACGTATATTACAAAGACCATGACTGGAAAATAATTCAAGGCAACAAAGTCATGATGGCTGAAGAAGATTCAATCAACTAAAGATTAAGTTAGCAAATAGCTGAAGACGAAGCTCTGTGTTACTGCCCATCAGGTGCATCAAACATTCAGTTCTCATTTTTGAGATAAAAACTTAGATGAACTGCAATTATTCCATACAAGCAAAGAAAAAAGTACATGCAATAAATTTGCAGGATACTTCAACCTGTGGCAGCATCAAACCATGCCATTTGGCCTGTCTGAACCAGCTCAGGGCCATACACTGACAGTGCAAGACCGCAGTGATGTATCTCCATAGTTCCACAAAGCAATCTAAACAAAAATTTGGCTGTACCTAGATAAAGACCTCAGCTTCACATGAAAAAACACAAAACAGTCTCAGACAACCAATTTTGTTTAAAGAAGTCTAGGAACAAGTTTGAGGGATTTCCTAGAAAAATAATCAGGTTGTCTTCAGTTCTTCAAAAGAGGGTTTGAGGTTACAGTGGGGATTTTTTGGAAGAGACAGAGAGGGAGGGACAGACACAGGGTGGAGGAGTGTCTGTAAGTATACATGTACTCACAAAACAGTACAGGGGAGAAAGGAGCCATTTATTCATTTATTTAAAACAGCTATAGTTCTGCTTTCTGGATGGAAGCCAGTACTAATTGGTATTTCAGTCCCTGTTTTGTATGAATTGTTATGGCACTCAGGTGGCACAATTCTTCACATCCCCATTTGACAATTACTACGTAGGATAACACCCTTTAAACTGTGTATGACTTCCCCCCCCCCAGAATGTAAGTTTGGATATAATGGTTTTAAATCAGAGCTAGTCTAAACAAAGGACTTTCTTTACTTTGAGAAAGTATCTTCTGTCCCTTCTATTGTTAAGTGTCAAGCAGTAACCATCTCTCAAACTAAACAGTCCTCAATATGCCATCATAACAAGAGGTCAGGGACAATTCTCTGAAGACCACACATAGCACTGATGATACTTGTCCTGTTTCATTATCCCAAGAAATGACACTGTATGAATACAGATGGCTTTACATACAAACTCAGTTATGCTAGAACCCTCAGCCCTCACTGCTTTATTACTGCTATTTCCAGTGTTGAGGTTTCAGAGACACTACGTTCTGGCGTAATCACTCTTCAGGTAAAGTCTCAATTTTCTCTCCCACATCAGGTTTTATTTTTAGCAATTTTAAAATCAAGGAAGTAAAGGAGGAAGAAAGGAGAAGAAACACCCAGCAGCACACTGAAATACTAATGTAGTTTGTGACTATCCAAGCAACAAAATAAGAAATCAGTAAAATGTGGGCTTTTCTACCTGCTTTCTGACACATAAGCAGCATTTTCCTCAACTCCTTTGGAAGTTTCAGGTTGAGATTCCTTGCCATTTTTTCTTATTCTGGGACGTTTTAAATGACCGCTTCGTGTCAAAATGGGACCAGGAGCTATGTTAGGGTCTTAGAAAAAAAAATTCAAATAACAAAATAAACACAAGTGAACAAACACTGTCTATCGCACATAATTTCCCCCCCCTAATATTTTATTAAAGCAACTGAGTACAAATAAAAGAACATTTCACAGTGCTATTTTTTCCTGAACACGTATGCATAATATCTTTACCAAGATTCCTAACAATTTTATCTGAAGTCCTCTAAAAGATTTGAGTTAAGCCTCTGCACCTTAGAGGAATGCATGTTTTCATACACTTTGCAGATGAGTATGTTAAGACTGAAAGCAGTAAAAGACCCTGCTAAGCTATTAATCCACAGTAATCACAGTACTGATAAGCAAAGTTATTTTTACCTTCAGATGTGCTTGCATAGACATCTGTTGATTCTTTACTTTTCTGAGATTCAACCTATGAAGCAAAAGCAAAGCTAATTTTATTCCAAAAACTCCTGAATTGAAATACTTCAGTCTCTCTATCTGTGGCTGCATCTTTCTAAAGCACACAACAGAGTATGGAAGTCCATGTTGAAAAAAAAAAAAAAGAAAAAGAGATCAGACAAGAAAAAACAGAAAAACAGAACCGAGCAATTCAGCAGTAATACTGTTTTATACACCCAGTCAGCACAAGAGGCTGCTTATGTCAGAGCTCGTTCTCCCTAAAGCTCTTCTGCCTCCTGTTCTTCCCCACCATCCCAATACCTCCATTTTTTCTTCAAGTTAGCTAAGGATTCAGTGATCAAGTACTTGATACTCTGAAATGGTACAAGCTATACCATTTATTTTAAAGTCATGCACATTTCTCTTTCTTAGCTGCTGGAAGTAATCTAGAACTGGCAGTTAGCAGCATTCAGGTTTTCTGCTGCATTTCCAGCCCCACTTCCCGGACTATCCCAGAACATCAGCAAAAGTGGTCATATCTAGATTCTGCTGCTTGAAATAGTTTCAAGTGAGTTAGCTAAGAATTTGTAGACTAATTACAAGTCATTCTAACTAAAAAACCAGACAAAACAGGGAGCATTAAGTGAAAGGTCAAAATAGAAGTTGGGGAATGTTTTTTCCTGGTTTGAGTGAAGTGGGTTTTTTTGTTTGGTGGACCAATAGTCTTCAAAGCATTGCAGAACTGCTTATGGGTAGGTGCAGGTGCCAAGAAGACAGCTACCAGCAATTCTACCAAGCTATGACGAGCTGAAGTACTTTGGTATCTACCATCGTCCTCTTCTGCAAGAGGACAAGAGACAGGTCTTGAGTTTTTAACATGGCAACAAAAATCACACAATTTATTATCTCTGCTGTCATCTACAAGTATATCCATATAGCTGTACAACCAAAACATACTTTTTAGATAATTTTGCTGATATAATCACTACTGCAATCTGAATTTAGAACTCAGTGATGATGCTCAAGACATCACAAATGGAAGGCAACTAGGAAATGTTGCTTCTGGTAATTTAGAAACTAAAAGTATCACTACTTTTCTGTGAGTTTTGCTTTGGGAAATGCTAATATTCAGCTGGGAAAAGGGATATTTGACTTACATTTCAAATGTGATGCTGAGAGTATTAACTGAGCCCTTATTTCCTATTTTCAGTTAAAGCATTGACTTCTATGACAGCATGGTCATGCCAATACTAGACAGTTCTCAGGCACACAAATCCATAATCACTGTTTGGAGCTACGAGTTATTCTCAAGCTCATTCTGTGTGTGTTCAGAGCGCAAACAAGACTGAATATTATGAAGCTGTTGCTCTAAGACACAAATACATTCACGATGTATCAGCTACATATGGATATGTAGCTGAAATCTGGCTGATACTTCAAGCACATACAAAGAAAGCTACAGTCCTATATGGACAACGTGTAACTCTGCAAACTAAACACTTTCCACTATATCAAACTGTGATGGGAATGTGAACTTCTATAAAAACACTCTCCCATTCTCTCCTCTCTTACGACGACTCTACTGTTCAATAGCCTTCCTAGACTGTTTAATCTCAGGGCCAGTTGAAACACTCTCCCTTCCTCTAAGCTCCTAGCACACAGCTAAAGTTACAGTCCCTGACTGCCCTGCCACAGATCCTCCATATTCATGGGGACACGCCACTGAAAAAAAAAAAAAAGGAAAAAAAAAGGTATTTTTAACCTCACCTTACTCAATGTTACATCATTAGAAGATTAACATCTGCCCCAAAAGGTAACAAAAGTATCTATCTTACATAAAGTGTGGACTTGAAACAATTCAGTTATGAGGTGGACAAAAACATTTCTCATACTTTGTTGTCTTTTTCTTGGGGTTTGGGGTTGTCCATTTTTTTTTAAGTGACAGTGCTACCAAAAAAAAAAAAAAAATAACTTTCTGGTTTGGATTCTGTCAGACCAGCTGCAAAACACAGAAAGTACAAGTTCTCCATATAACCCTGGATTGTTCTTTAAGAACCTGAAATAGAAATATCTAGCAAGCATAACATACAGTTGATCAAACTCACTGATCTTACTGATGTGCTGAAATTCTTGATTTCTTAAGTTTAAAAACACATTCTTTTGTAGACATTTAAAATGTTTACTGAACATAAATAACAGGTAATCAAAGTCAGAAGACTAGGACAAGACACATTATGTGAGTATAGAAAGCTTAAAAGTTCTCAAGCCTTTCTAATCAAATATTTTTTTATGTTGGAAGACTATTAAGTCCAACCATTAACCTACCACTGCCAAGTCCACAACTAAACCATGTCCACGAGCACCACATCTAAATGTCTTTTAAATACTTCCAGGGATGGCAACTCATTCACTTCCCCGGGCAGCCTGTTCCAGCACTGACAACCTTTTCCAGGATAACATTTTTCTAACATCAGATCTAAACCTTGCCTTGTGCAACCTGAAGCCATTTCCTCTTGTCCTATCACCTGTTACTTGGGAGAAGAGACTGACACCTGCCTCTCTACAAGCTCCTGTCAGGTAGTTGTAGAGGGTGTTGAGGTCTCCCATCTACCTCCCCGACTCCAGCTCCCCTGGCTGCTCCTCATATGGCTTCATTGCATTTTGGGCACACTCCAGCACCTCCATGTCTTTGTAGTGAGGTTCCCAGAACTGAACACAGTAATATATGGATGACACTCTGTGTACCTACACTTGGCTGTGTTTCTAGATCAGTCTTCTCTCCACTAGCTTCAGATACTGCTGCAGACTGCTGTAAATTACAGTCTGCTTGGTAACTCTCCTCTTCTTCCTGTGAGTCTTCTGCTGTCGAGATTTAAAAGAGGAAACAGGGAAATGGAAAATTATAGTACCTTTAACAATTAGCCATTACAAATACAATCTCAAATATCTCAGGATGAATAAAAGTCTTTCTGCTAGCTTTCCTGAGCAGTGTTAACAAGACTCACTGTTGAACTTGTAGAGTGTTTGTTCAACTTTCACAAAGTGTCAGAAAACAACAAAAAAAGCATCCATACCTGCCACCTGGGGCTTCTTTTCATCTTGTATCATAATCATAATATTTGATCTCTGGAACCAACATCCTGGTCCCTCCACTTCCCACAGAAGTTTATGATCCTCAGGGTACTTCTCCAGATATTGCTTACAAGCTGAACAAACATAAGAAAACCAGCTATATTATATATACTGTATACTTGGCTGTACGTCAGTTCTAAACTGATTTCACATGAACTTTTAATTTGCAATCTTCCATTATAAACAAACCACAACAGAAAGAACTATTCAACAAAACAATAATATAGCTTTAGTCATCCTTCTCAAAAAATTATTTCTTCAGGTTTAAACACTTTCCATTATTATTTTAAACAGCAAACAAAGATGGATAGGATTCTTTTCTTTGTTACGCACCCACTTGAGTTTTACAAGTTCACTGGTCACTGTCCCTGCCAATCACAAGACCCAACCCAGGATGGAAGGGCTCTCAGGTAGAGGATATAGTTAAATGACTTTTGCCACCCCATATTACTATACACACTTATGTTTGTATTCTCAAAAGAGTACCTTTCATGTCACCATTGCGTGGTTTATCATTCACTCACTGATCACTTCTAGAATATCTCCTTCTCCACTGTCTCTCCACCTCTCTTCTGCTGATGCACGTACTAAACATCCATGTGGAGAGGCATGTTTTGACAGCTACCAATAAAATTACCATTTCTCATCTGACTCACTACTGATGCACAATCTCAGTGGACAAGATCCCTTGACCAGGGAAATGGATCAGTCATTAATTCTGCTCAGTTTGCTACTTGAAGTGTAACAAACCAGGTCTAGTCAGATCTAACAACAGACAGCAGAAAATGTCCAGTGGCTAAGAAGACCGCATGAAAATGTTCAGTTACAAGCCTTGCAGATGGCCTAAGAGTTAAAACAAGCGTTGAGAAACTGGGAAAAGGAAATGTGCTTCTTGCCTGAACGTTGTCCCAAGAAATATTGTTTCCAGAATGTGTGTCACTTCCTAGATAACATAACCTTCTTGGGTTGCTAATGGAAGAGACCCTAGTTTTCCTTGTACATCACAATTATGCCACCTTATCCCCAAGTTAAATCATAGCCTAGTATATTCATTTGATCAGAAGTTCTGAAAAAGCATGAATCAAGTGACATGACACTTGGGAGTGAGCAACAAAAAAGGTACTACAAAGACAATATACACTAGATCACACAGAGAAACACATCAGCCCGTTCTGGAGGCTTGGGGGAATACAGTGGCAAGCTTCACAATAGCAGAAAGCTAATGGAGATCCAATAACCTAATCTTATGTATAGTATTAAAAATCTAATCAGTTACTACTTCCATTTTAAATAAATCAGAATTTTTAACCTTCACTGAAGAGCAGAACATTTAATACAAAAACTGAGCATGCAGCCACAAAAATGGAGGTTGAAGGACAGCACTCATTTGGACACAAAGAAAGCACAAAAGAAGAACAGAAGAATAAATTAAAGAGATTGCCTGTGTATGTGAAGGGTGACAGTGGGTATCTCAAGCCGAGAGGGCGTTCAGTAAAGGATTTCACAAAGTCTTCCAGTATGATTAACCCAGAGTCTTCCCCACGATGCTTTTTTCTCACAAATATTGTGTCTAGTACTGGCAGAGCGTAAATCCGATTATGGTAATTGTTACAAGCACTTCCTGAAATAATAGGAGGGGGAAAAAAATATCCATCACTACTTTGGCATTGACATGCTGCAGTATGGATTTTACTATATTCAAATAAAGACTTCTATAATTTATAAAAGTATACAATTGTTACTTACATAAAATAATTTATAACATTCATTAAAAATAACTAATTGCTATCAGTCATTTATTGGTTCTTTGGACAAGCTTCAAAATATTGCTAAGACATATCAATAGATTAGTGTGTTAAAGAAAGCCTGTAGTACCAGGAAAGGATAGCAGAGAGAGAGGAAAGGCTCACTTTGAAATCTCACCACACAGTTCTAGGAATAGGAAAACTACACTAAAAATTAAGCTGAAAGAGGAAGGAGGAAGAGGAGACAAAATTATTGAATTGCACTTTTGTGTAGATTATGTCACTCCTCTGGACAGACAGGAGGATTATAATTCAGCTCTCCTTTAAAGACTGAAACATTAGTTCCAATTTTAGGTGAAACCACAAAAATTCCTCAGACACTTTACACTGGAATTTCCCCATAAACAGGTCATCCATAACTAAACAACAATGAAACAGGCAGTTATAACACATAAATACTTCAGCATCAGAGGATTCAAAGGGTAGCTATGGACTCAGTGGTGACAAAGGGATGCCACATAATGGCATTACACAGCCCATCAACCACCCAATCTATTTTCAGGCCCTCAGTTTGTGCGTCAGCGTGAACTAAGCCAAAAATTGCCCTTTCCTCTAATAAGGACAAAGAGAAGCATACAGTTGTTACACAGCTTAGTCTTTGCAACCTTCTACTTTTAAGACCAGTGAATCTACTTATCTTCATTTTTTGAGCAAGGAAACCACAAGCAGAGAGATTACATTCAAGCACCCTTTGGAATACCAGTCAAGCTCCACCACTCTTTCCTCACCATCTGTTTCCAGAGCTGTCTTTCTCCACTGAGACTACTCATTTGGAGAATATAACACACAATCAAACATGAGTGAGATATTGATAACACCTCAAAAGTTCTGCGTTTGCTAAACAAGTAAATGACAGGGCATGATGAGAAATTTAAGTTGCATTAGTATAGCAAAACTTCAGTGTCACATACAGAAGTATCCCTATTCTAGACTAAAAACAGAACCATGACTCCGATTTCCAGCTCCACAAAAAAACAATGCAATGTACATACGACTTCATGACCACCACACTACAGCAATTTTGATATTAATAATAATACTGAGACTTATACAAATTATACAATGCATAATTTCTTTTAAAAAAAGAAAGAGAAGGGAAAAAAACACGAAAGGATAACAATCAGAACAAATTAGTTGGTTCCTTTCTAATCTTGATTGCCAGACTAGAATAGGTCAATGACCCAGGCAGTTTACTGTTTTATTTTTAAGAGTTTGCAAAGGCATATATTTGTATGTTAGACAGGGGAAGACTCCAGCGAGCCTCCAGTACCATCATTAATCCTGTGTTAGTTAGATAGTTAGTTAGATAGTTTCCCCTCTAGAGATGAAACAAAAATTCCAGACTGTTTCTCCTTGATCCAGATATTGATATTCTACAAAGTGCTAACAATGTGCTAAACAGTCCACCCAAACACTAAATGAAAAACACAGATTTGAAAATAAGGAAATTATAATGCTTTAGAAAAAACAGAACAACAACAGAAACAATCTCAATTGTAATCTCTGAGAAAATGAATGTGTGGAAGAAAAGGGAGTATCTTTTTGTTATCACCAGATGCAGCAAAATCTTGTGGCTGTGAACAAAGTTTCTATGCTTTCGTGCTATAAAATTATGGAATACCAGCTTGGAAGGGATCTCAAGGATCATCTGGTCCAACCCTTCTTGGCAAAAGGACAGTCTAGACAAAATGGCCCAGCTCCCTGTCCACCCTGTCCAATGTTGGGGAATCCACCACTTCCCCAGGGAGATCATTCCAAGGGCTGACTGCTCTCATTGTGAATAATTCTCTTCTTATATCCAACTAGAACCTCCCCAAGAGTAACTGGTACTCATTACCCCTCATCTTTTCCATGTGACTTTTTGTAAAAAAGGAATCTCCACCTTCTTTACAGCCACCCTTTAAAGACTGGAACATGATAAGGTCTTCTTTTCTCAAAGTTGAACAAACACAAGTCTCTCAGCCTTTCCTCAAGGCTTCCTAGTCCTTTGATCATCTTGGTGGCCCTTCCCTAGGCTCTCACCAGCCTGTCCACATTTTTTCTCACAGCAGGGACCAAAACTGAACACAGTAGTCCAAGTGTGGCCTGACAAGTGCTGAGTAGGGTGGGATAATGACTTCCTTATCTCTGTTGGTGATGCCCTTGTTGATGCAACCCAGCATCACGTTGGCTTTATTTACTGTTGCAGCACGCTGTTCACTAATACTGACCCTCAGGTCCCTTTCCACAGAGCTGTTCCCCAGCCAGGTTTATGGATTATGTTTTCCTAGGTGACAGATCTTACACTTGTCCTTGGCGAACTTCTTAAGGTTCACAAGGCTTCATAATGTTTAAGTGATTATCCTGGTTTCAACTGAGAATTAATCTTCATCCTAGTAGCTGCTGTGTTTTACACTTAGTATCAGAATAATGTTGGTAACACATACTGCTTTAGCTGTTGCTAAGTAATGTTCATATTAAGTCAAGAGCTTCTTCAGCTTCACATAGAAGCTGATAGGGAGCATAGGCAGGACAAGCTGGCCCAAGGAGTCTTCCATACCACAGACACCATGTTTAGCATATAAGTAAGGACTGTTTGAGGGCAGAAATCCACAATTATCACTCCAGATGGGCTGGGCAATCAATCATCAGGTAGTGAGAACAGTTGTATGGCATCACTTATTTTTCACATTCTTTTACCAATATTACTTTTTTTTTTTTCTTCTTCTGTTACTGTCCTATTAAGCTGTCTGTATGTCAACCCATGAGATTTTTTTCCTCTCTTCTCCCTACCCTACTGGGTGGCTGGGGAAGTGACTGAATGGCTGTGTGGTACTAGTTGCCAGTGGGGTTAAATCATGACAGTGATAATGATATCTGATTCTACAATCTTTTCAAATAAATGGGACCTCTGCATTCTGCAACTAGGTTAAAAAAATAACAAAAAAACCCCTTAAGAGCATAGACCAATTCAACTGTAAACAATTGTTTTACAGAAAGAGGGGGGAAAAAAGCTTTTGAGTGTACCTCATTTCTACAATTTTAAATGTTTTGTAGAATTTGAGAAAATTTAAGAACACTTTCAGATTGCCAAAGCACACAAGCATTTAAGTTGTAAATTTCAACAGCAATCTGACCTCCTACAATTTCAGGAAAACATCAATTCATTATACATAAGGCTTGTAACGCCTACTAAATGCAATATTCCGTAAAAAACGTTTCTCTCTCTTTACCCCCAAATCCCACAACATTCAAGTGATTTACCTTTAGGTTTAACAGAATAGAACCCAATAGCCTCTCCTTTTTTCCAGAAGATCTTAGCGTAGTCATTGCTACCATGACAGAGAAACGGGATATCATTTCTTCCCATTTCTTGTGTCCGATAGATAATCCGATTCAGAACATAGAGAACAATCCTCTCTCCAACAGATTTCACCTAAGGAAACACAGAAGAACACTTAAAGGTGGTCAGATTAGTTAAAGCTCACATATCAGAGATCATATTTTTCAAAATTGCCAGTTAACACAGTTGCAAGTGGAGTCAAGAGAAGCTGTAAATACTAAGCAGGATGAAGCTCCGGGCTTTGTCTGAGGGCAAAGAGATAGAAGCTCAGAAGCCACAGCCATGGGTTAAATACAAAGCACTACCACAGACAGAGGTTAGTTCACAACTTTAACGCCACTTCTAGTCCAATGGGTAAAAGCTAAGAGAAGTGTGGCAAATGGGCAATGGACAGATTTTTTTTTTGTTTTAACTCAAAACTATTTTTGGATTTAAGAAACATGCACCAAACAACAGCAGTACACTAGCCTCAGAATTCCCATGATAGCAGGTAAATGAAGTCCTACAAAGGAGAGATGACGAGCCCCACAGGGCAGCAGGACTTGTTGCACTCAATCACTGCTGACAGTGCCAGACATCAGGACACAATGCAGTGGAAGAACTATTTACATCAGTTTCTGTGGCATGGAACTGTGAACTCAATATCCTTTCCTCAGTCCTGCAGTTCCCTTTTACATATGAAATGTAAGTCCACCGCTCTCCTACCCACTGTGAGGGAAAAATGGAGGAACTATGTGCTCTTCCTAATGGCCAGTCTCAGCTACTCTTAACTGTAAAAAAATACAGCTTTCCTGATTGAATCACTGCTATACCATTAAGAAACACATGGAAAACAAGGCTACATACCAAATTCTCTAGAGTAAGTTAAAAATTACAAAAATCAAAGATGAGTGCCCAGTTTCCATGAGCAGGTAGATAGAAATTAGACTCCTGGAAAAATACAGATTTCCAGTATTGGAAAAACATTAAAATTCCGTATTATGTAGGTGTCAGTAATGGTAACAAAGGTCAATGATGAGCATTAAAGCAGATACCAGGCAACTAACTTTCCTAAACCTCATGGTTCGCCACTGCAAGCCACCAGCTCCAACTTGGATCAAACTTGTTGGCAACAACTTTTTCACCTTACTAATCTCGTAATAAGACCAATAGGTACTGCTACAGTACAATGCACCACTCCAAGACATTTCAATACATACAAACGTAAGATGCTCTAAGGAGTAAAGAAAAAACTCTTAATATCATTAAGATCTAAACAGCTTACATACAAAGCCACTGTTCGAAAGCCACTCTTGCTGTAGATTCTATCTTCACAACCAATTTCCCTTTTCCATAGTACCTATCCCTTTATTCCCATTGACCTTGCTTTTGAGATGAGACAAACAATTTATGAATGAAATGAAAAAACGTAACATCTCACACACTAGCTGTTTGCCATTGCTCGCCATTACCTTGGAGGATAAGAATAATTGCTAAGAGAATGTTGGTGCGCTTTACCTGATGAATCCCCTGTCTTGTAGGGATAGATGTTCTCACAATGTCATCAATTGACCACCACTGGCCAGCAAGATACAGGGCCACAGCTTGAAAGAAACAAGGGAAAATAAGAAGTCAGTGATTCTTACCATTCCAAGAGAAACAAATTCATTAAAGCCGCTAAACGATTAGGAGTAACACAGTAAAAACCAAGTTAAGCAACTTCTAGTTGGCACTATATTAGTGTAGCTCCTACTACCCTAGCACAACAAATGTGGTGCTATACACCCTCCCACAGGCAATGCTCCCTAGTCCAACACTTGTTCAAAAACTGAGAACAATAAAATCAAACAGATTTTGTGCAGTATGACATCCAGAAACTGCTTTTCAGACATAAGCACTATCCTTCATCACTGTGCTCTAGCACCTCCTTCCACTAAAAACTGGGCCTGTCAAGGAGTCTCATTCATACATGTATTGTAGTTTTGAGTTGCGAATGGATATTGATACTGAAACTATGTAAGTTTTAGGAAGTTAGATGAATGTAAAAAGGCTGTCAGGCATGTGATTAGTGATCAGGAAGAGTCTGATCTATTGACATTTGTGGCAAACTTGGCAATCTCATACATGGTATTAAATGGAAAGGAAACACAGAGGATTGGAAGGGAAGGAAGAAAGGGAGAAAAAACCCCTAAAACTAGTGAGATGTCACATTAGCCTGTTACAACTTAGGAGCTATGTTAGGACTTAAAGCTAAAGACAAATTTACACTTCATGCTGATCAATCACCTCTAGTAAAGAGCATCTAAATTAAAAGGATTCTATCAATGCTCAATAAATTCCCTTTGGAGAAGTGATGTGTACATAAAGAGATCCCGAGATCAAGATTCAAATGAGCACCTTGTTATTTTGCTACATATCTTCTGAATTCAGTGGGTCCAGTTCTACTCCAAATAGCATGCAAATAACTTGTGCATACAACAAAATAATAGTATGGGAACAACACCACAGTGGACAAATGCAAAAGTGGCAAAGTTATGAGCTACACTAGCATGGCATGAGCAAGGGCCTGGTTACATGTATTTGTCACAGAATAAGAAACAGCAACACAGAGATTAAAATCTTAAAGTTAAACCTGTGAGCAAGTCCCCCGGTGCAAACAAGGCAAGAAGTTTGTGTGTCTGTTCTTCACCATAAAGAGGAACGAAGCCCACAGTTGTCAAGCTAATAGGAATCTGAAACAAGAGTGTACAACACTTCAGTAGGCTCTTGTCAAAACAACACTAGTAAAATACACAAAGAGTAAGGTAAGCAAGATGAACATTGAAAACCAAGTGCTTAACAGTTAACTGTGAACTGTAAAGGACAAATATTAGACCTCAGCCTTTACTTTAAACATTTCTTCCTAAAGACAGACTACATTACAAAGAGCCATGGCAGATTGATCTGCAGTAATTTATACTGTTACAGCACTCTCCTGTCAGCAGTTTGCATTTGTGTGCACAACTGAAGTAAGGTATAGAAAGAGCCAGAAGTATGTTCATTTCAACTGCCTCAGCTATGCAAGCTGTCAAAGCCAACAGAAGAACAAGGCAGTCAGACAAGCACAGAAACAAACTGGAACAGCAAAACTGGTGTTTGTTAACACAAGCCCTAATGTGCTAAGGTGGGAATGCTGGATTCAAAAGGTTTTTGTTGTTTTGTTTTGTTTTTTTCTCTTAAGTTGCACTCATTTTAGAAATTCCAAAGTTGTCTGCTTGATTTCCCCTCAGGAACGATACAAGAAGGGTAAAACAAATCTACCTTTCAAGACTTGAGTACCTTTGTACTAGCCTCCACTAGAGGGTGGAGGCTAGTATACTAGAGCCTCCCAATAACAGCAGGGAATAGTATTTCAGATAAAAAGAATCGCCTCTAAAATTAGTGAAACTTGTTGATCACAAACTGAACCCAACAGTGAAGAACACCAAAACACGAAGGTATTGAAGCTAACTGGGTCTTTTCGTAACTCATGAATGCCTTAGTTTTGATGACCAAGTTTTTGACTGAATGAGTTAGTGCTTAGGAAAGCATCTGACTCTTCAGTTGATATTTTAAGGGTGTGGTTTTATTTTTTTTAAGAGTTACTTAATGCATATGGATCCATTGCCTAGAAGCAGCAAGTAGACACTGATATGCAGAGGTACAGCCAGTTACAGAGTGAAAAAAAGTACAACTTAACACACAAACAGGAATTTGGAAAATACTGAAGTAGTTATGTAATTCAACAGTTAGGGGCTGGATATTTTAAATCTTTTAAATCTACAAGTATATCAGGAAAACTTGTACTAAGGTATTTGCTGGTTCTTACTTTCCTGTGGTCTGGCAGAGATAAGAATTCAAGACGGTTTGGATCCCTACACCGAAGGTCAGCCAAGTATTCTTCTGCTGAGCTCTCCAAGTCCTCATGACTGTAGCCGGTCAACTTATCCACAGGGAAAGACATCCTTTTGAGAAACAAGCAATATTATTACTGTAGGTAGTTTGAGAGACAACGCAGTTTATCACATATTCCTATTAAATACATAATTGAGACTGTTGAACCCCCTCTGCAAGCCAGAAAGGAGAAATGCTCCAGGGTATCAATGTCCAGTCTGCAAAACAATACATAAATACATAAATCCAGTCGGTGTTTATAAGCAGAAAAGGATGAGCTTAGCCCACAGATCCCCCTAGACCCAAAAATGGTAGGTTTCTAACACACAAGCCCCCTCTCTGCATCACATGTACAATAGACTTCAGGCTGTCCTGAGGTGTCAGGCTCATTTATTTTCCTGCCAGCTGACATTTTTGAGGTTACAGGTTAGGCAGTAAGAGGCTGGTCAAATAAAAAGTAAACAGCCCAAAAGACAACAACAATTAAGAGAAGTTCATTTATTTTGGAGACTTTGCATTTAAATCCATCTCTCAAGAAAGCAAGGCATTGTTCAGAAATTCTCTCAACTGGTCAGTTAGTGTGCCTACCAGCTCGCTGTTACCAAACACATTTCAACTGTGAACAGGAAACGTTACACACTCATTAAAAATAAAAGCCCACAAAAGACTAAAAAGACACTTCAAGGAGATAAGACAAAAACCAAAGCACCAAAGACCAACCGTCGTGCCAACAGCTCCTTGACAGCTCAGACTGAATTTTTTGTTGTCAAAGCAGTGTAAAATTAAGATGAATAAGCACTCCTGGAATCGGCTGAGTGCTCTTCACCTGAGGCACATCCAGGTCTATAAAATTACACGCAGAAACAGGCCCCTCAGGTCCTTTCAAGCTACAGCGCAAACTCTTGCAAGCATGTGCTACCAGAATTCCATGAGAACCTGCTTTGAAAGAACACAGGAATCTCTTGATCTGTCTCACTCAGATCCCAGGAACTCATCACGCAGCTCTTAAAACCACAAATATTTGCAGCAGACATTAACAATTCCTCATCTCTACTCCAGAGTCTTTATTTTTTAAAATTTTAGTTGAATTCCTAGTCTCCAATGATTCTTCCCCCCCCCTTATCTGGAAGTATTTTTTCCCTCTTACCTGTTCCCTCCCTTTAATCCACTATTCCGTGTTCTACTGATACAGGTATATCAAATGCAAACAAAGCTTTTATTTTAACTCATCCAGTAGCAATTAAAAAGACTGCATTTTAAAAGCTTTTTAACAGCAACAATAAACTATTGTGAAGTTCTCTGAATAGATGAGACTGCTCCTTCTACAAAAGGGATACTTTGTTCCTATTAAAACTGAAAAACAAACCAACTTTGACATGACTTCATTGGCATCTACAACCCCTAGTTTCAATGCTTTTGCTGATGAAAACACTAAAGGCCTTCCATGAATACTATCATTTAGATATATGCACACATTCCCCACAGCAATTTCCTTTCAAATTCATCTCATTCCTTCTCCTTATCTGTTATTTCTCTTGCCTCCCCATTCAGTCTCTCACATTCCTTCTGCTGTTGCTTACTGCTCCTTTCAGATGTTCAGCCGCATGTTTCAATTCTCCACCTGCTTCTTCCCACCTTCCAGGTGCTGCCTCCACTACCAGGGCAGAAGCAGGCAAGAGACACCTGACAACCCCCAAGTCTATTTGCTTCTCCTGTTCACCAACAAAGGGCCTTGGAGAGAAAAGGTGAGGTGTGAGTGCCTCTGAACCCAACAGCAACGCACAGCAGCCAGCAGAGCAATCCATCCACTGCTGGTCTCCACACCTCTATCAGACAGGGTCTACCCACCCATATTACAGTTCTGAAACAGACCATCTCGATGTAAGTATGCTGTAAGTGGAATAGGAAGAGAAGTAACTATGAGATCACATGTGGCTGCTTCTGCAACAGGATGAGGGTTTAGGACTCAAGTTAGCGGCAACAGGCCAGGTAAATTCTGCTTTAAGGGAACACAGACACAGGAAAAAAACCCACAAAATGTAATTTTCTGTGCACAGGAGGGGGAAATCCCCCTCCACTATTAAAGCAGCATCTAAATGCTTGGATAACTCCAAGAATAACAGACAAATTGAGCTAAGTTTTTGTTATTACATGACAAAGAGGTCAGCATGCCACAAGCTATAACTGAAAGGCCCTAGGTAATAATTCCTGGCATTTTTTAATAATAAAATAATGCAGGACCAGAACAGAAAACACATCATAAGAAATTCAGGAGATTATCCGAGTTCCATCCACTACGAAAACAAAAGCAACAACTGCATCTTTGCTTATCAGCAAAAAAAGACAAAAACCTCTTTTCTGCTAATCAGTAAGTGCACTGAATTGCCCTCCAAATCGCTCAAAGATTTCCCTTCTGTTTAGCTGTCTGGGTTACTTAACACTTTCATATATCATACCTTGATTTTATCCACTCACAGATCACTTATATTAGTTGCTTTTGAATTTTCTTTTAATATCATTTACAGAGAACAGGTTATGCAGAAAAAGGCCAATACAGAACAATCCTCAAGACCAAACCAAAGAAATCCTACTCAGCATTCTTGCTTAATAGCCATCTGTCATTTGTACCATGCAGATTAGACATGTCAGATGATGAGATCTCAAGCAGTTATGTGATGTAACTTGTCTCAGTGTTGATGAGATCAGAAATATTTCAGATTAAGTTCACGGGAAGCCCAAAGGAACCATTAAGTGCACTCAGGAAGCTCTCAAATTACATTAAAAGCATTAAACCAGTGACGAAAGGATAATGTCCCACACTGATCTACAATAGAGCATAAGGAAGTAGCTCAACAACTCAAAATGCAACCATTTTCATTTTAAAAGGCAAAATAACCTAACGAAGACAAACCAAGTGATTTCTAGTGGTAATAAAATAACACATTTCCCTCACAAAAACACAGCTGTTTTGTCAGCATCTTCAAAGTAAAAACACAGACAGCTCCACATCTAGCCAGTCTCAAGTAACTCAGGAGAGAGGAAAAAGGCAAAGAAAATGGCTCTTCAGTTTTCCCTGACAAGAGCATTACACAATTTTCTCCAAAGAGGCAGCAGGAACAGCACAGGTCTCTGCTGCACAGTGCCTCATGCCCCTTTTTGTCCTCTAAGCCTGTGTGTGCTGCGTGACTGTAAAGCTGTCAGGTCAAATCCTTGTCACCACACATTGCGGGGTCATGCTCTGGGTCCCGCTCCGCTGGGTTAGCGAACAGTCAGGCTGACCCACACCACGTACCCATAAGCAACCAAACTCATCACTACCATTTGTACAAAAGGCATATTGGAAGCATGTGGGTTTGTTTTGGTTTGGCTAAGTTGTTGTTGCTGGGTTTTTTGTTTGCTTTGTTTTTATTNGAAGAGGGAAATACAACTAATTTTATTTTTTAAATGAGGCAAATTATGCTTTTTCACAATTCAAGTGAAAGAAAATAAAGCTTACACTTCTTCATAAACATACCATGTCACATGATAGTATTAAAGATAGTACCTAATAAACTCACATGAGCAACATGGGCTTTAATGAGGAATTGCATCACTGTCCCCCTTGTCAACATTATGTAAGCCACTACGCGAGAAACCACACGTCTCTTTCTATGAGGAGCTACAGCTGTAACAGAGACCAATTCAAGGAACACCAAAAAAATTCCACATTTAATAGGATGAGCAAACACATTCCTGTACAACTGAGGCAGTTCTTTATTCATAAAATCTTTATTACTAAAGCATTAAGGTTAAAAAAAAAAACACCACACCACAGAATAAGTAGGCGATGTTGCAAATGGATTTAATTATCAATTACAGCCACAAACCCTATTTCATCCTAAAAGTGCAACAAGGAAAGGAGCTTCCAGCTCACACATTAATTTCAGCAGGAACTGACAGATCTGTTCATCCCCTTATGGATCCTCAAAATAGAGTGCCACAAAATAGCAGAAAAATAAGAAGCCAAAAGCTATATTGTTTCTTGCACTATGTCAGAGGGTTTAAATACAGCTTAAAACTGGTTTTGGGTGCCTTTATCTTAGGGGAAGAGAAGTCTAAGTGGTTAGGCTGCCAGCCAAGGATTTAGAGGAATCAGGATGAATTTCCAGCTCTCCCACAGACGTGTTACTTTATCTTCCTGAACTCATCTACAAAAGGAGAATAGCCGCTACCCCAGAGAGACAACTATGAGAGATATTTTACCAAAATCATGAGATACTTGAGCATGAATTGTATCAAAACTTGACAAGTGCTGGAAGTATACAATTACTTACACAGCACAACTTAATTGCATAGCTCATTTTCCTTAAAAAAAAATCATATATAATCCACTACAGACTTTTCAACACAAAATAGCTGAGACCAATAAATATATCTGGTACAACAAATACATGCAAAACTAGATAAACTATACAGTATGTGAACAATCTTCAGATTTAAATCTGTGTTTAATAATAAATAATTACAATTTAATTGGGAGGGAAAGGTGGTCATCAAAATCTGAAATTTAGATGACAGAGACTGGAATGCTCAAACTATGACCTGAAAATTTTTTCTGCTAAAACAGGACAACTAATTCAGCCCCAACCTGCAGGACAGACATGAGGTCCAGTCCTGTAATGAAGTACTGGCCTACCTGGACAAAAAGTAAAGCACAGAAGTGCCTGATCTTAGCTTTAATCTACTTAAACAAATGCTGAAGTTTTGGGTCACAGAACTTCTCAAGGACTGCCATGCATTTCTTATAAACCATCACACACCTTGAACCAAGTTCTATCTTAAAAATATAATCCTACCATCACCTCCCAGTTTAGTGATAAACCACACCTGGAACAGTGTCATGAGAAAAGACAAAAAACTAAATACGTTTTATATACAAAACCTAAATATGTTTATAACACACTACCTGCTGATGTTCAGAGGAAAGCAAGCTATGACTGCAGAAGTTCTGAGCCACAATCCAGAACCAGAATGGATGATTCACCAAACCAGTAATCATTTTCTCCATCAGAGCAGCAGGAACACCATTTCTGTTTTGCAGTGTTAGTTTCCCACCTTGCAATGTCCATTTGCTAGTTTGGTGATAGCTGTGAAACTACATAGAATTCGGGAGGGGGAAAAAAAGAAAAAAGAAAAAAAAAAAGAGCATTTTTAGCCTCCTAGCTTCAACTACAAAAAACCCACACTGCATCTGCCACTTCTAAAATTGTTAAATTCTGCTAACACTAATTCTATTAACAGACAAATTACGTAAGTATTTCTTTGCTTTGAATACCAGTTGTCATATACACACAATATTTTCATCACTGTTGTTTCTTCTTTACTCCACATCATATACTTTAAATTGGGAGAGGTTGTTTTTAAATGTTGTTTTCTCTTGTTTCCATCTAAATACAGCATGAAACATTTCAGTAAGTAAAAAAGGTTTAAATAATAAGTAAATTGTAAACTGCTAAATAAATTTAAATGCTAAAATACTTAATCATTTAAATATGCACAGAGAGTTCCTATTTTACTGAGTCTTGTAACTTGAAACACAAAGAAAACCTGTCCCATAATTAACAAACTTTTTATGTTTTATAAGTTTCCCCATCTCTTTTAAAACTTTATTCACTTTCACTTGTAATGTAATATATGTCAACTGCAGGAAAAGACTTTTTTTTTTAACACTAGAATATGTATTAAGATTTCTTGAATACCATATAGGCCTGAAGAAGCAACAATACACCATTTGATCTGCCACATCAAATAGAAAACTCAAACTCTCCTCAGTCAAGTAACAACACATTTAAAACTAGGTTTTACTGAGTTTTAATTAAAAAAAAGTTTGGTTTTATAAGTTTCTAAGTTGTCTTCAAACCAGTATCTGCACCACAGTATTAAGTCATATAAATTCTATTTCCTGCAACGTGGCTTTTGTTCACATTTTTAGAGGACACAGACACATCCATCTTAAATACAAGTTCTTGCCCACTCAGATAAATTTCCTCTGGTTTAGGGTTCTTTTTTTTCCCCTGAAGAGAAAGGTGGGATTTTTTTTAAAGAAAGGATAAAGTCCCAAATAACCTCTACTCATATCTATAAAATCCCAAATAGAAAGTTCTTAAGGAAATGCAAGGCAGTGGTCTAGAAATTGCTGCCAACATCCACCAAGAGCTCTGGATTAATATGCCAACCACATTATCTGTAATCTGCTCGAAGCCGCTTATGCGGCTCTGGTTTTCTACCGGACACAAATCAAAACTGCTGATTTGAATGCAAATAAACAAAAAATAATCAATCTCTTCTTTTCCTCAATTAGCTGCCACAACTTAACTTTAATTTTCTGTTATAATACATAACTATAAAATGTACATTAAGGATCCAACTGCAGTTGAGATCAGCAAGAATTAGATCTTTTGACCTTATCTGACTGGGTTCTAAGAGTGTCCTGTTGAATGAATCATGAACAAAGTTGGAAAAAGAAAGCCTGCCACATTAAAAAAGAAGTAGTATTTGAACATTACTACTTTTCAACTAATAAAGGTTGAAAAACATGTATTCATTTCATTAAAAAAATATAAAGTCTTTAAAAAAGCACCTAAAAGTTCATACTACAATTAAATATATGCAGGATGTTCTAACATGTAATAAAAAAAATTAACGTTTGATAGTTCTGAAAGACTGAACTACAACCAAAATGTACTAATATAAAACTAGATACTCTTAAAGCGTAAGCAACAATAATATTTTTACTGAACTGTTGGTTATATTTGTAGAAAAGATGAGCTCTGCTAAAAACTACATAATCATATGGCTTTAAAGAAAACTTACCCAATTATCAAAATCAAGTTGACAGAGCAATATTAGGGAGAATATATTACACAACTTCACTCTCAAACTCACCTACTTAGGTAAGTGAGGTTCTTAGGCATATGCCTGACTAAGCACCTGTGTAACACCCATGGCATTTTGCTCAGGTGATCAGAATTAGGTATTTGACTAGGTACCCTATTCAATCAAAGACTAAAACCTTAGGTTTACAAACTACTAACCTGTAACTTACATTTTTCTGCAGAGACTTACATTTTAATGAAATTATTACCTGGTTTCTTGAAGAGTCCTTTCTTCAATAGGGAGTTTTGGGAAATTAATATGCACAAGTAATTCCTCTGAGGAAAGCATGCTGAGCTTTACTAAATTAAAGTTCTGTGTTGAGACTGTTGCCAAAGACAAGCCTCTGTTTTGTTTATAACCATATACTAACTAAAATGTTGTTTGCTTCCTACTAACCTTCTTACTGTGTGAGAAAAATAGTTAATTACTGAGCTGATGAGGATGGGATAAGAAGTAGTTAACCGCATCAAGATTCTCTCATATGTCAAAGTATGTACTCCTATACCAATTAGGACAGAGCTGTGCCTACATCAGGGAACGTCCTTATCACTCTTACAAAGCCGGCAAACTTACAGTAAACTTCTGTCCTGAGATGACTCAATACCTTAAAAGGGTAATGTGAGGAAGGGTATCCCTACTTAAACAACTACCAAGGAATTCACACCTGTGCAGAAGTGTTTTTCTGATGC
Source organism: Thinocorus orbignyianus (assembly GCA_013400375.1). Taxonomy (NCBI): domain Eukaryota; kingdom Metazoa; phylum Chordata; class Aves; order Ciconiiformes; family Thinocoridae; genus Thinocorus; species Thinocorus orbignyianus. The sequence goes on from VXBW01004759.1 coordinate 326,688, forward strand.
TGCAAAATTTAATATGCATGTCCAAAAGGGCTACACAGTCATCCTAAGAAATATGCAAGCCTTGGTGGAGTTATGGATTAGGCAGGCAGAATTATAAGAATCTTTTGTGTATAAATAATGGGTGAATATCCCCAGTAAGGTGTGCTAGATTTGTGGATTTCCACCTAGCACCCAAGTAACAAGACAACTCAAAATAGTCACAATTAATAATTATTAAAAAAATAGTTTTTCTTAAAGAAAACTTTCACACCTGCCCTTTCAGCTTCTCAGATTCAAGGTGAATATATCCACATACAAAGTGAAATCCATTCCAGGTGTGTCTGATAACAACAAACATCTAAAAGAGAGAAAGATAGGACCAAGTGGTATTATTATTACTCCTGGATCAGTTTCTCCCTCACATATATCAGATCTTTCCTGTCCTCAGCACTCCCTCTTTTTCTAATCTTGCATTTTCTGAACTCCTCTGCGGTTCAGAAACACTGTCTTGCAGTTCTGCAGCTCCACCCTCAGTTCCCTCCAATTCTGCTCCTGCACCTGCTCTTTAAGATCCTAAAGGCTTTTCTATAGCTCAGCACTTGTAGCCCACACTCAGCCCCCCTTCTCAGCAGGCTGGCCAGCTACCTAGGACACCCTGAGCCACAGTGCTCTTGCCCCTGCTTATCTTCCACAACTCTGCATCCCTAAGTTTGCCTCCTGCTTCTCCAGTCACCTCCTCAAAAAGGTGATAAGATATGCCTTCTCTGATTTTCTACAGCTTTAAATGCCGCTTGTTATCAGAAGACCAACCCCATACTCCCATTTGGAACCCATGTTTCTTAACAACTTGTTCAGTTTCCAAACCTTCATGCTTTCCTCTAACATTATCCCTCTGGATACATCCTCCTACTCTTGACCACGCTTAGGAAAGAGCCATTGACTCTGGTCAGGCAGCTGGTGGACTAACCTAACACTGTAGTGACACTGACACAGAAGGAACCCTACGTACACACCTGCATCTATTGTTAAAATGCTTGGTTGTGGCTGTCCTCTCCCTTATCCCCACTACCAGGGTGGACTTCAAAGCTGCACAGATCAGGTCAGCCAACTGCAGACACATGTTAGCACAGTCTAATGAGCTATCGCTCATCACAGAACAGCAGCAACTCTCTTCATGGTTGCTTCGAGAATATTCCACATGCAAATTCAAATATGATGGTGGCCATGGTTACTAACGGTGAGCAGCAGGTCATTAAGCTTTTCAATTATAACCTCCGTACCCAAGGAGTTACTACTAAGCTACAACTATGCCACAGTAAGCATGTGGACATCACGGCCTTCAGCAGAGGAGCTGTAGAAAATTCAAGAGTTAAGTAGTATTCAAACTCTTTTTATATTTTCTAAATTATCTGTAGGCATTTTTGGTGGTTTTGTTTTGTTTTTGAAGTCATTTGCAGCAGGAAACCTATAATGAGACCTGTAACTAAGAAAGAAGCAATTGCCTTGTTTTTGTGGGCACTTCAAATGAAAAAGCAGAAAACGGGGTAGAAATTAATACAGATCTTCCCAGGAGTAAGAATAAGCCACAGAAGCAGGGAAAGCAAATAAAACTACATCAGATACCTGCCAGTGAACCCTAAAACTTTCTTGCAGACCTGCAAGCACACAAGACTGAGAAGTTTCAGAGTCTGACTATATGGCCTTATGGCCCATTTACAAGAGTTTCAGGATCAGAATCTGGAATTCAGCACTACAGTAAATATAATACATTTGAGGTAGTAAGACTTGAAGCCTTTCAGTAGATTAGAATTTCATTTTTCCCAGTAAGGAAATAAGTCAGCTATATCCAACCATTATTACAATTATCTTCACAAGATGACAGATGCCCAAAAATACAGTGTTTAATAAAAGTGAATCCTGACTTTTACCTGCTACTTGTGCTCAGTAATGCTACAGTGTACAACAAAATTATAAGCTTCACAGGCAATGCAGTTTGTGGACTTAGCAAAACAGGGTGGGATCAAAGAACACCAGGAGAGCTAGGGACACAAATAACTAGAAATAACTTTACCTTGTCTTTCTCAGGAGAAAGGTAGGGTCAAAGTCAGATTACAAGAATACCACAGACACCAAGAGCAACATTCAAAGAACATAATCAGGGATTTCAGACAGCATGCTTGGGACAAAGACATGATAAGACATTACCAAGCATCAGTCTGAGCCCAGTCATTTTGTCAAGAGATGTTTAAAGCTACCATCCCAAGTGACAGACATTATCACAAATACAGCATAGGCATTTCCTTATGTCCATGCAAAGCAGCAGCAATACTGCTTCACCTTTACAATGGCCACACAGACAGACTACCCCACTCTAGCTCACAGCTGGATTATGTTTGTCTTCTTCAACCTTTCATCTTCAGGAAAAAGGCATATACGAACTTGAACTATAAAACTAGAAGGAAATGCCATCCTCTGAAAAATAAGCATTCAAGAAATGCAGATTCAAACCTAGTATCAATATGACTAAGACTCTAGGAAAGAGTCAGGCATCTTGTACGCTGTTCCATCTAGAAGAAAAAAAAAAAAGTAGCAAGGTCTAGTATTTCTTGTTTATGTAGAAGTCCTGTTCCCAAAACAAAGGGAGAATAGAGCATCAAAAGAGTATTTCATTGCTCAGAGCCCTCAAGAATCTGTTCAGACATCAACTGACTTGCATTCTTCTTCTCTAGACTTTCCAGCAGGACCACACAAATTAGCAGCAGCTCAGAGCATATCATCTTCCCCAGAATTAATCACTTCTCCCCACTGTCCAGACCTACTGCCATCAAAACCACTATTTAGCAAACTCCTTAGCAGACAGAGCACATTCTTGAGCAGCTCTGCATTTGCCTTTGCTTTCAGCAGTCTTGTACTTCCAGACGGTTCATTTTTCTTTCCCACAGTTGCCTGAATATAACCACTGCTGTTTTAGTTCAACTTATCACAGCTGCTTTATAAAAAAAAAATTTGTTAACATACATTCACTAGCTATCAGCAAGCATGCCAGCACAGGACTGGAGTTCCATGTCTGAGAAAGTTAGCAAGAATGTCTCTCGTAGCAGAAAGGAATGCACACACAGCCTCCTCCCTGGTGTCATCCTTTCTTTATCTCCATCATTAACCATCCCGACATCCTTCCAGGAACTTACACGCTTCTGTGAATATACTGCACTTCCTCCATTTCTCACTGTAATACCTGTTTATAAGATTCAAACTTCTAAGCTACACCTCCTAGTACCTAGGCTATCCTGTTATGGATGTACTTTAAATTAAAAAAAAAAAAAAAGCACACCTTGAAAGCTTCAATAACTGATCTTCTCTAGAAATAGAAGCATTAGTTGCCTGTTAGGGCTGGGTTTAGAAGAAAGATAAGCAAGCTAATCATACCTCTGAATTTATTACCATATTGTACCATATAAAAAACTGGAAGAGGTATTAGCACTGCTAGCTCATTGTATTGACCCTAAAGTAGTGTTCATCTTTAAGCCTCAGTTGAAGGAATAAGGTTGTGACCTCCTGCTTCTTCAGAAAACTACTTTTTGCAACTTCAGAGTAAAGGTTGACAATACAAACTCTCAGTGCTGCAGCATTAAAAAAAAAAAATTAAAATTCTCCAACATCTTAAAATCCTTTTAAGTTGTCTGTGCTGCACTGTAATAACATTTGAATTAATATTGTTAACACCCCCAATTATTTTATCATTTAAATTCACAAATCATTCAAATTCCCCAGAGCTATGATTATTGCTGGCTACTTCATCTGTGAAAAATGCTATTCAAGCAAGAAAGCCTTTCTATTTGAAGGATTTGCCACCTGCAAGATAGCTAGAAAAAAGATTAGTTTTCTAGCCATACATTTGCTATCCATTTGCATTTTGTATTTTCACACCTGGTGTATTAGAAATATAAAGTCAGTCAGGGTTAATGCAGCATTCCATACCATTCAAAGTACATGGACACTCAGTGCTTGGGAAGGGTGGGGGCAGCAGCAGGCCCACCACTGCTATGCCCAGACTTCTGAACAGGATGCATTCTTCAAGCACTGCCTCAGGGACTACTGATTTGACAGAGACCACACCTTTACCAATTATTCTTCCTCTTCAATGATCCAGACAATTAAAGAAACCTATATAACTACCAAGACATGCAAAGTAAGAGTGAAGCCTAGCAAAAAAAAAAATGGTAATCGTGAATTCAGTTCATCCTGGGCCATAAACAGTTTCTAACCATAAGCAAAAGGGAGACACCAGCACTATGAATATGCAGGTTGTCTGTTCTACAGCAATGAAATCAGGACCAAGCAACAAACAATTCAGACTGCAAAACAAATCAAAAATCTACAATGCTATTTTGAATAGTTGTACAACACAGTTCAGTACACAGTCAAATGCATCTTCCTAGATTTTCAATTCAAAGAATCATTTAGCATTTTGGATTATCATTTAAAACACCAGTAGGTTTTCTAGTTAATTCTGAAAACAAAGAAAGAAGAAACAAAACAAAAGATATGTTAGTCCCAACAAATCTTATTAATTTCAGTGAGATAATAGGGAATATTTGATAAGCTCATCACTCTTTTCAGACAGGATTCTTTCCATATTTTAGAGAGATACTTAAAAGCTGCTTTGAAATCTGAGGCTCACTGAAGAACACCAACTAAATTTATAATGATTAAATATATGTTGCCATATCCCATTGTTAAAAAAAAAAAAAAAAGAAGACAAGAAGTCAGCATTAGCAGACAAAACTGTAAGAATGCCAGAGAAGAGCTATCAAGACACAGTGTATGCCATTTTGGTCAAATTTAAAACATTGCCGTAGAGGAAACACATTAAAGCAGGCTTTTCCACTCAGCAATGTTTAATCCATGCTGTAACAGCTGGAAGCAAAAGTTTCAGAGGAGGGCTGAATTTGGCTTGATTGATTTTTTTTTAAAAAAAAACCTCTCTATTGTACAAAAGAGGTTTTTCATTTTTAAACAGTTTATAAAATGAGTACCGAAGGGACATTTATTGATGAAAGCAGTTCCAAACAAAAGCACATACCTCTACTGCAGCTGCCCCAAACTTTACATTTCACAGACCCAAGGAAGACTATGGCTTCCTGGAATGTATAGAATTGCTACACATCAGCTAGATTATGTAGCTCATAAGATTTGAAGACTAGGTTACAATCTCGTGAGTCTGGAGGAAGATGCATACCTGTGACAAAATGGTAAGCTAGTGACTTGAATAGAGAAATATTTAAGAAATAGCAACATGGAAATAAGCATATACATTGCTCCAGGTCTAATATTACTATTTGTATTTCAAGTTTAGAAATGTGACTGGTAACACCCTTAAAAGATTACTACTACTTGATATTCATTGATTGCTACCAGACTGACATCAACCGTTATTATACCTAAGAACATGAGCAAGTAAAGGGCTCCTCTACTCTGATGAGTTTCTCTAGTACCACCAAATTCTGTGTTCTTCTTTCAGAGGTCTTCATATCAGACATTTCCATTATTCACATTTAAAAATGAAAATAAAAGCATTAGTAAGGGTCAACCTTTACACTGAAGTGAATTTCCTCCATCTTTCACTGGCAAAAATTCTGCACTGTAATAGGTATGCAATTACAACTACTCAAACCAACATGGACAAATAGGATCATAGAATGGTTTGGGTTGGAAGGGACCTTAAAGATCATTTACTGCCAACCCCTCTGCCACAGGCAGGAACACCTCTGACTAGAGCAGGTTGCTCAAAGCCCCATCCAGCCTGGCCTTCAACACTTCCAGGGGTGGGGCATCCACAGCTTCCCTGGGCAACCTGCTACAGTGTCTCACCACATTCACAGTACAAAACTTCTTCCTAGTACCTAATCTACATCTCCCCTCCTTCAGTTTTCAGGATGTTTGGATAAGGGCAGTTTTAAATTCATTCTGAGTTTTGTCATCTTTACAAGACTAATAGGCTTAAAAAAAAAAAAAAGCCCCCAAATCCCCCTATTTTTAGTTATTAAAGAGACATTATCTACTTCAATACACATACTCAAGAAATGAAGAGTACTTTCTGAGTCATTTCTCAGAGTAATGACTTTTTGTAAAGGAGGCAGATATGAAACACTCCAAAAAGATGATGCCGTGTGTCTTGATTGTGCACTGCTGAAGAAAGTATATTGGAAAAATAAAGCAATTAAAATGTCATTCTACTGATCTTCCACGAGAGCAAAGAAATCCACCGTAAAATATTTGCTACCACACAGAGCAGATGCTAAATCAGATCAGACTGGGGGAAGGGGAATGAGGAAGCAACTTAAATACCAGCCCGCTGTATCAGAATCCTCTGAAGTTTTTCATTCATAAAACAGTGTTAAAATTGACATGATCATTAAGGTTACCACCACCAAAATTTAAACATTTTTTATAGTATGAATCACTCTCTGCAGTGACATTCTCCCCTCCACGGAAGAGACGCTAAAATGTTTTATTAGCCACCATTAGGACAAAAGAGGGAAGTTCTTCAGTACCTAAATCAAGTAGAGGTCAATTAAACAGAAAGTTGCCAGTGTGGTTAAGTAAACAGAGAGAAGACATACTCAGTTCCCTTAGGAAGAGCCTGAAGGGAAGTGAGGCCATGATCTGCAGCAATCTTCTGTAAGTCCTGCAGCAAGACACCACCAATTTTACTATCCTGACCACTCGGCCAGAATACTTACTCTCCTTAAAAACTGGTGGGTTATATACTAGAGTATGACCAATGGTGCAAGCCCAACACACAAAATGAGTATTCACACTGAAGCGGAAAGGAAACCAATCCCCCTTCCCTCTCCTGCATATGCATACAAAATATCCAAGTATCAGCTGAACAGTGTTTCCACACTACAGAATACTCTTCCAAATTCCTCATTATTAATGATGAAAACTCCACAGCCCAGAGGAGCTCGAAGATCACTCTTCAATGGCTTCGTCTAAATAGGACACCGATCTGTATATGAAATCAGTGAGTCGGTGCATTTTGCTTTCCATTAGTGCCAGTAAAACCTTTTGCTATAGCTCTCACGTAACCCACTTACTCGGGCTGGATTTAATACTCCATAAGCAGGATAGGAGCGTCAACGGTATCTCCGACAAGATGCTCCCCCTTGTTTTAAGAGGGAAGAATCAACCCTACCTCAAAAAAAAATTTTTTTTTGAAAAANGGCTCCCTGACAGCGATTGCAGCGCCTCCCGGCTCACCTCTGGCTTTGCTCGGTCCTGCCGCCCCGCTGCCTGATATCTCCTCCGGCGGCCTCCCCGCCCCTCNAAAAATAGACTTCAAGCCTTGCATATAGGAAAAGAGCGTGTGTGTGTGACTGTGCATGTCCACATGTATTTGCACATACACACACAGAGAGCCATCTTTTGTGGGAGGGATTCATTGCAGCATTACCATTACTATTTTCGCGCAGAAATATGAAGGCA
>VXBW01004760.1:13315-36209 GCA_013400375.1 Thinocorus orbignyianus
CACCCCGCCCCGGGCGCTTCTCTTGCTTCCACAGATGAAAGAGACGATGATGAACCAGGAGAAGCTGGCCAAGCTGCAGGCCCAAGTGCGCATCGGTGGCAAGGTGGGAGTCCCCTGCCCTCCCCTCGGGACGGGGGGCACCGGGAGCTGGGGCTGGGAGCAGCCACAGCTGCTCTCGGCTTAGCTTGGCTTCGCTGTTCTCCAGGGAAGCTGGACTGCTCCAGGGATGTCTGGGGTCGGTTCCGTAGAAGCAGAATGTGGTTCTGTGGAACCTGAACCACCAGGCTTTTCTGTTTGGGTTTGTTGCAGTGTGTTACGGCAGAGCTGCAGCCTGTCTTCTTGTAGGGGCTCTTTTAGAAGGCATGTAGGATTTGAAGTGAGTAGACCTTAGAGTGAAGGACCTTGGGTGTAGTTTTCATCGCAGGTTATAGGGGGTTATGTTCCAAACTCTTGTGAGAAGACTTAAAGGTGCCCATGGCTATTTTTTCGCGTTTTAGGACAAGGCTGGAAATTCTGTTGTTGTTATTCTCTTGTAATTGTAGAGTACCATGTTTGGGCAACCTTTTGATTTGGTTACGACATCTGAATATACGTAGCTGTGTGGTGACTTATAATCTGGAGGTAAAAGAATCTGTTTGATATAGTCACGTGGTTGTAAACATTTTAATTACAGTGTTGGTTTTAAAGCAATAATTTTTTAGTAACTTTTTTTTTTAATAGCTGGGGAAGTCTACACAAAATAATTTAGAATACAGGCTGTTCAAGAGAGTTTCCAGGAACTTTCATTTCTATGTTGACTTTTTTTTTTTTTTTTTTTTTTTCTTTTTNTTTTTTTTTGCCTGTAGTTGGACATTTAGGCAGGGTTGATGTAGAAATTTACTGGTTTGGTGACTTTGTGTTTTCTTTGTATGTGTTACTGGTTAATTAGAGAACTGCTGTGTTACGTTTATGTTTCTGTGCATGTTAACAGCATGTATTAATTGTCACACAAAGTGAGGCTTTTAATGTTTGTCATGTAGCAGCATGCATTCAGATGACACGTCACTCTTGCAGCTCTCTGGTCAGTGTAGTCTTCCAGAGACATTAAGCAAAGCTTAAAGTCTGCTGTTGATACTGTTTCTCAGTTTTAGAATTGGCCAGTGAAATCCTTTGAGTACCTGAACTTGACTTTTTTTATTTGTTTTATAGCTGGAAGTTATTACTGGGATTCTTCATGGTATTGTCACCATATAAGTTGAGATGAGTGTGGAGGAGGCAAAGGGGCAAGAGTCACTTCTCCTTGTGAGAAGAGGTCACACATTGCTTCTGCTGGAAGATTTTAATGATGTTGGAAGGCTTCAGATCTTACAAACTAAAAAGGATGTTGAGGTGTAGGGCTACTGTAATACTTTGTTATGTGAAATTTGAGATTTTTATCTAAACTATAGCTACAGCTAAATGTCGTGGCTCTTCTTCCAAGCCTTTCTAAAGGAGTGGCAGATGAGTTTGTAATGTTCCATTGGTGGCCTCCTATAACCGCTTCTCTTTATTATGGAGCTGGAGAGGTGTGAACAGCATGTCTCAACTTGATCAGTATGGAATTTGCTATGTGAAAACCTGTGATCTTTAGAAGCTTACATCTGTGGGGAAGAAAGTAGCAACAATTCATTTAAATTAAACTCAGATTGTCTGAAGTTTGATATCTAGTGTTTAATAGGGGTAGAAAGGAGGTAGATGTCTTGAATTAAAGGCTTTGTAAGAACATCTTGTTTCAAAATCGAGAGGTCTTTTGTCCAAAAAACTTAACATATGCCTTATGTGGCTTAGTTCTTGGGTAGTCAAGGTACTAAAATAAATCCATTTCTATTATTTCAGTTGTTTTCAAATTGTTGTGTGCACTAGCCTGACAGTAGCAGGGAATGAATATCAAGCTTTCTAGACAAACAACTGAATTTTTCAACTGTAGTCTTCCAAGTGTTAGTTTCATGTGAATTAGTCATTATTATTCCTCATTGTTTGTAACTGGGTTATGTTAGAGGTACTGGTGTCCATCCAGTTTTCTGACTTCTACCAGTTAACTCCAAAGGTATTAAAGCTCTTTATATGGCCAGGCAGAGACGCATTCCTGTATTGCTGGTGTGTGGCAGATGGGCAACTGGAGTAGGAGGACTTAGATTAGTATTTACAGTGTCTCAAAAAGGAGTTTAGTTTTACTTATACCTAGACGTTTTATGTCAGGTTTTATGGAAGCAAGGAAGCACAGAATGATGCTTTCTGCTTTCTTGTAGGTTTATGTATCTTCTAATACGGGATGGTTATTTCCCTAGAGAAATCTAGCGCTCTGGGTCTGTAGGGGGATGTAACCTTTGCTTGATTTGCTTTCTAAACAGAGGTGGTATGGAATTCTATGCAGAAATAAATATATACTTTTTTTTTTTAACCACTTATAAAATTTTGGGAGAATAAATGTTTTTCAAGTATGTAAGCCCCCAAGATGGGAAATGTCTATTTGGAATAAAAATAAAATATTTTGAGTTCTTTCATATTAATTTCTTAGTGATTTGCTGATAACTTTATGGCCTCTGACCATTACCAAAATTTGACTATTCTTTAAGTGGGGCAATCTAAGGCAAAATGCATAAGCTTCAGATATTACCTAAAACTGTGCTCATTTTTCAGTTTTATGCCTATGATAACAGACAAAGGTAAACTTGCAGTTTTTCTTACAGGGATTTTGCAGCACCTTAGAGTTGCAGAATAAACATTCTCTGGTGTCTTGCTTCCTAAAACTTCATGCTTCTCACAGACATGCAAAGTGTGCCTTATACAGGGGAAAGTCTGCTGCAGTGGAGTTGCAGAGGTGGGGTTGTGTGCACTGTAACACAGAGGCAGAACTTCGTATGTGAAGTTGGTTTGTAGATGGCTGCAGAGTAGTTACACAGTCCTGAGGATCAGAGTTTGAAGAACTAAGGTTTTAACTTGTATTGTTCTTTTCTTTGCAAAGGGTACTGCCCGCAGAAAGAAGAAGGTTGTCCACAGAACACCCACAGCAGATGACAAGAAACTTCAGTTTTCTTTGAAGAAACTGCGAGTCAACAATATTTCTGGAATTGAAGAGGTAATTGCTTCAAAATAATTTTTTCTATATAGAAATAGAAAATATGTCAAAATAATTTCCCTGGTAAATAACATCCTAAGCTTGTCAGTAAATTATTGGTAGGTACTTACTGAGCTTTAAGAACTTCGATTTCCTATTAAGTTGAAAAATCTTGCTAAACTGCTGCTAATGCTGGATTTTTATTTTTTTTTTCTTGCAGGTTAACATGTTTACCAACCAAGGAACAGTCATTCACTTCAATAACCCTAAAGTTCAGGCGTCTCTGGCTGCTAACACTTTCACCATCACCGGCCATGCTGAGACAAAGCAGCTGACAGAAATGCTCCCTAGCATCCTAAACCAGCTCGGGGCTGATAGTCTGACCAGCCTGAGGAGATTGGCAGAAGCTCTACCCAAGCAGCGTAAGTTGAGACTTGAATGCATTTCATACTGGCAGCTGACACGAGCCTTGTTTGTGTAGCAGCAGGGAAATTCAGTGCACTTTTGCTGTCTGCAGGCATGTTATAAAATGCTTATAAAGAAATGGAACTCTCAGGTCTTATTTATAGCTCAAATCCAATGCTGAGTGTAACTGGATAAGGCAGAGGCACCTGGTAGTGTATCTTGCAGCTGGTCTAGGGCTGGGAAGCTGTAGAAAGCTGTGGTAGTTTATTTCTTGATGTGGCTGCCATATTAACACGTACCTTGCTTATTAAACCTAGAGTTACTCTGAAAGAGGTTTTAAAAAAATATGAACTTTGAGTATGTGTTTCCATTCAGAGTGTCAAAACAGACAAATAGTAGGGAAAGGGGCTTTAAGACAGACATCTTGCAGTTGCTTTGCTGCCTCACAGGTGTTATGAAGGTATTTCTTGTATGGGTTTTTTTTGGTAACTAGGATGGGATTACACAGTATTTGTAAGGAAATACGTTACAATTTCTTTGTGTTTAGAACAGTGCAGTGGAACAAGGTTGGCATGAGCACTAAGCTAGGTACGCTGGCTTCCTGTTCCATCCTTACATTAGTAAAAGAACGTGAGCAGTTTTCTTCCTTAAACTGTATGGGAAAAATAGAGGAGGGACTTAAAGTATGTGGTGTTTCGGAAAGGTGCTGCTGCTATAGAGTGAGAATTAGGAGTGGAAGACAGGCTTGTTAGTACTGGGAACATTCCTCATGTATGTATAGTCTTACTACTTCTGTGAAATATCTTAAGCCCATTCCTTCCAAGGTATGGAACATCCTAAACACAGAAGATGGGAGAAGCCTATATTTCCGTTCAGTTTCTGGTAGTTCTGAACTAGATTGTTACATTTTTTTTGTCTTCTGGGCTTTGCTGCCAAGAAGACAACCTCTATTTCTGTCCCTGAAGTTGATGATACTTCTGTCCTGTCAACTTGCCACTGCTAGAAGTAGTCTTCAGGAGGTGGGGTAAACAGCTTCTTTCCCTGTGGAGCTCAGGTCCTTCTTCCTGCTGTCACCTGTGTGGTTTCCTTGTGGTAGTAGTAGGGCTTAGAAGGAAAAATCCTAGTAACTTGAAGGTTTTAAAATAATCCTTTAAGATCTCTCCTCTCTTAACAAAATGGGTGTATTCTGGCAAACCTAAATCGTGCAGCTTTAATATTAGGTAAGCTTGTCAAGTGTTTGCTTTGTATGACCACTAAATTGGCTATTCCTTACCACTTTGGGTGGGCGCCAGAGTAGTTGCACAAAATTTTCCGTTCAGCATTGTCTGCTAGATTTGGAAGCCTGAAACTGAAGAGTGAAGTGTCTGTGATGATTGCATTTGCAGGTGCTGAAGTAAACTTAGTCTGGTCTTGGAGGTGAGAGAGAATGCAGGTGATTTAGGAGGAGATAACATGGTTTGTTTTTAAAATCTTGCATTTGACACTAAGATGCCCCTAAGCTTTCTGCTCCTACACAGAAAAAAAAAACAAAAAAAACCAAAAACCAACAAACCACCAAAAAAAAACAAATGAAAGGAGGGTTGGTGGTGATCTTGTCCCAAGCCCTTTCCCATCAAAGTTTATGAATTTATCTCTTGGTTCTCTAGAGATCAGGGTACAGGTCTAGTATGAACCCATGTATTTCCTCATGCTTTTCTTGAAAACTGAGAGGGATTAATTAGGATAAAACTGAGGTGATAAAGAGTATGAGACAGCTTACCCTTAGTACAGCTAAGAATAGCAATAAGAGTAGTGGCAGACACTCAGGGACTTGAGATACCTATTCTTAACAGTATACTGCTGCAGTTCAATGGATGCTTGTTGGTCTGCTGCAACAGACGTGATTAAGTCCCACCAACTTTGGTAAATACAGAGGGAATGGCTAAGAAATTACTCAGTCAGCAGAGATGTGGACCAGAACACATGGTTCCCTCAACCACCCAGGTGTAAAATTGTGCATTGAGTTCTATATTTCTCTGACTTTGCCAGGAAATAGCTTTTAAGTACCTCTAGCCGTGTGTATCTGCCTGCAGCTTCACAATTACACCTCAGTTTCCCTTGAAGGCCTAGGATCATAAGATTCTTTCCTATTCTTAAAATTTGATGATGTCAAATATGTAAACCTTGAGAAACACAAAGTGGTCAATAAACCAAACCACTTTTAAGAGAAATTGGTAAAATTAGTCTCTGTACTGTAGCTGAAAATTATTACCATGCAAGGCACTTAGGTACAGGATGAGGACTAGTGAGTTGGTTTAGCATGCATCATCTTATTTCCAGCTGGTCTGTTTGAGCATCATCAAAACAAAGTAAGAAACAGAATATAAACTTCCTACGTTAGCTGAAGATTTTTATTCAGCAGGGGAACTGGATAAAGCGTTGCAGTTTAGCTCAAAGTCTTTGATAAAGTTTTGAAAAAACACAAGGCAAAACAACTAATACAGATGCCTATGGTGAGCTTGACTGATGCATTTAACTACTTGCCTTTGCAGCTGTGGATGGAAAAGCACCACTTGCTACTGGTGAAGATGACGATGATGAAGTTCCAGGTAAGAACATGCATGCAGTAGAGGGGCGAAAAATAGTTAATTTTGCTGGGAGATAACACGTAGCATAAGATTGGGCCAAGGATGAGAAAAGTATTGACTAGTCACTTGCTATCAAAGAACTTCTGTGGGCAGATCATGTCACTGTTTTCAGATAACATGAGAGACTTACTGATACGAGCTAGCGTTTTTGTCCTGTGTGGAAGTAATAGTTATGGCTGAGAAATTATTTATGTTCAATAAGAAGGGTGGAAAAAAACCCTACCTTCTTGTTATCACTTATGCTGTTGTGGATACAGTGAAGTTAAATGCTCTTTGAATTGTGTCTTAAAATGAACCATCCAAAACTTACTTGGTTGAGCAAGAAGAATGAACCATGAAGCTCTTAAAAGTTATTTGATCTGTGTTTTATAAGCTGAAAATTTCTTATGTTGTAAGCACTTGATATGAAGTAGAAATTTGGAGGAAAAAGCCTCCGAAGTGTTTGGCAAAGCAGGAGTGTTTCAAAATTTAATTTCAGTATTCTTCTCTTTTTAGATCTGGTTGAAAACTTCGATGAAGCTTCAAAGAACGAGGCAAACTGAACTAAATGTCACTTTCTGAATAAAGTTAAATCTTGAGAAAGCTACATGGAGCTGCTATTTTGTATTGTGACTGCTTTGATTTGATTTTTATTTCCTGATGAGATCTCAAGATCTGTGAAATTTGGAAACTTCTTGAATCTGCAGCTCTTTAGTTACTGCTTGTACACAATATTATTTTTGTGGCCTGATTGAACAAACCTGTGCTTTTAAATGAGCCAGATTGCTAGCAAATCTCTGCCTAGACACAATTTTTGAGTAACTTGTATACAGGCAACCCCCTATCTTTCATGAACTTTGGCATACAATAAAAATGTAAAAGAAACTTTCTGGTGTGGCTTCTTGTCGGAAAAGCAGGAAAAAATGCGGTAAATATTAAACAATCATAAAAGGTCTTGCTTTCCTGCAGACATCTTCCTTTTACTGTGTTGGAAAACTGCCTTCTAAAAAAACCTCACTGTGCATAACAGAGCATTCTAGACAGAATTGGTGAAGTCCCATTGTTTGCAGGTCAGGGCTACATAGTAAGAAATGGATCTGTATTCTGGAAGTAATTATTGGTGGCTTAATATAACATAAAAGATTTGAGAGAGAAATTTGCTTNGTTAGCTGAAGATTTTTATTCAGCAGGGGAACTGGATAAAGCGTTGCAGTTTAGCTCAAAGTCTTTGATAAAGTTTTGAAAAAACACAAGGCAAAACAACTAATACAGATGCCTATGGTGAGCTTGACTGATGCATTTAACTACTTGCCTTTGCAGCTGTGGATGGAAAAGCACCACTTGCTACTGGTGAAGATGACGATGATGAAGTTCCAGGTAAGAACATGCATGCAGTAGAGGGGCGAAAAATAGTTAATTTTGCTGGGAGATAACACGTAGCATAAGATTGGGCCAAGGATGAGAAAAGTATTGACTAGTCACTTGCTATCAAAGAACTTCTGTGGGCAGATCATGTCACTGTTTTCAGATAACATGAGAGACTTACTGATACGAGCTAGCGNTTTATAAGCTGAAAATTTCTTATGTTGTAAGCACTTGATATGAAGTAGAAATTTGGAGGAAAAAGCCTCCGAAGTGTTTGGCAAAGCAGGAGTGTTTCAAAATTTAATTTCAGTATTCTTCTCTTTTTAGATCTGGTTGAAAACTTCGATGAAGCTTCAAAGAACGAGGCAAACTGAACTAAATGTCACTTTCTGAATAAAGTTAAATCTTGAGAAAGCTACATGGAGCTGCTATTTTGTATTGTGACTGCTTTGATTTGATTTTTATTTCCTGATGAGATCTCAAGATCTGTGAAATTTGGAAACTTCTTGAATCTGCAGCTCTTTAGTTACTGCTTGTACACAATATTATTTTTGTGGCCTGATTGAACAAACCTGTGCTTTTAAATGAGCCAGATTGCTAGCAAATCTCTGCCTAGACACAATTTTTGAGTAACTTGTATACAGGCAACCCCCTATCTTTCATGAACTTTGGCATACAATAAAAATGTAAAAGAAACTTTCTGGTGTGGCTTCTTGTCGGAAAAGCAGGAAAAAATGCGGTAAATATTAAACAATCATAAAAGGTCTTGCTTTCCTGCAGACATCTTCCTTTTACTGTGTTGGAAAACTGCCTTCTAAAAAAACCTCACTGTGCATAACAGAGCATTCTAGACAGAATTGGTGAAGTCCCATTGTTTGCAGGTCAGGGCTACATAGTAAGAAATGGATCTGTATTCTGGAAGTAATTATTGGTGGCTTAATATAACATAAAAGATTTGAGAGAGAAATTTGCTTGGCCTTGAAGAACAGCAGCAAGCTGTTGGCATTTAGGTACTAATGCTAAATTTTTGTCTTTGGGGAATGTTTACTAGGTATTTCTGGGATATAACTAATGAGTTAAATAATACTTTTCTAGTATTTTAATTTTACTTACGTGAAAATGTCAAATTATGTGGGGGATTGAAGTATAGAGGGGGAGAAAAACCTTAGTAGAATCGATAATGGCTCTTAATTTCTGTTGTCAGCATCTTCAGATCTATTAACTAATAGTTATATTTGGATGTTTGAAGAATATGTTATTTCTATTGCTTTTGTGTGTTTCAGAGAAATAAAAAACAACTTTTTTTTTTGGCTCAGGGAACACTTTTCAGATTCCAGTCTGGAAGCTTGCAGGGATGAGGGCTAAACTTTGTGTTTGGGAGTCTTTGGTGATAACGGTAGATCAGATCCCTTCTGTAACAGAAGTTAAGCTGGGAGAGAAGAGCACTCGAATTTACCAGCCTTCCAAGGTTGACTCCAGAGCAAATACTTCTGGAAGTCAAAATTCCTCCTGGCTTGTGTGGAATAAAATTCAGGGTAGAACTTTGCTGCAGCCGTAACCAAGTTCTCCTTGTGCCTGGGAAAAGGTGGGGCTGTGCCTGACTTGCCAAGCGTGTTTGTCATGGTGTAAGTCACTGCTCTTGGGAAACACTGGAGGAACTTGTTCAAGCCGGGCAGCTCTGCTTTGAGGTAAGACCTGATGTGAGCATGAGGAGGCTGAGGTCAGCTACAAGAAGCTACAGCAGATATTTCAGTTTACTTGTTGCAGTTTGCAAGTGCTTCACAGTAAATTACACTTTTAGCATTGCATGAGTTAAAACTAAAAAGTGCATTCATTCAACTGTGGCAGTAAGGTAGAAAAAAACCTCTGCAAATTTGAATTTTGAAATGAGGGTGGTGACTTCAGGCTCGTTGCCCTGTAAAGGTAAAAAACATTCTACAGAGTTGCTTACCATGTGTCCTGTTACCTTTTGAGTCAATAAATGCATGGAGGTTTGGGTTTTTTTTTTTTGAGGAATCAATAAATGTGTTGCACAATTTTGTGATTCAAATATGTAAGTCCTCAGAAGTACTTCCTTGAAGCCACTGTGGGCTCGGTTATGAAATGTTTTGTACTGGTTTCTGTCTCCTGAAGTGACTTGGTGTCTTAATTAGATGGTCCAGACAATGTTGGCCTTTACTCCACTAGCAGATGTGCTCGGTGTTTTAAAAAGTAAGATCTTTGCTAAAGTGGTATCTTTGAAATGTAAAATAATGCTAATCCAATGATAAGCAGCTCTGTGATGTATCTGTGGAAGTCTACATCCTAGGCTGACTCCCAGTCGGGAAATACGGGCATATCTCTGCAGCCCTGAACTGTAACTGAGGATCAAGATACAATCCAGTATGTTCTTGATTATGGCAGATTCTAAATGGATGTAGTTGTCGTCCTGGAAGTTTATAGTAGTCTTCGTGTCTAACACTTAAGTGCTCAAACCTGGACACAATGCTGTAATTATTTTCTCCTGGGAATTTGGTTGTGGTCTTCCTAGTCTGTGATTAACTGCTAGAAACTGAAAATAGTTGGGTTGATGTTTCTCATTAGCTTGAACTTCTATGGAACCGTATTGTAATTATGCCAGTATGGATTCACATCTGTAGTCTTGCTCAGGGAAAATGGCTTCATATCTCCATTCCAAGTATCTTGGACAATGGAGAAGCAAAACCAGATGCCTGCATTTCTGTTGAAACAAAGGTTTGTTTGAGCTTTTTCTTTTTAAAAAGCTGGGGGAATGTTCTGGTTCCGTCACATCAAGCTTTATCACAGCTTGGCTCTAATGCGGCAGTGGGTACTAGGCAGACTGTTTTTCCATCACTTTTGCAAAAGATTTTTAGAAATATTTTCATAATTCTTAATCTTATGCTTCAAGGGCTTTGCTCTGGTTTAAAATTAGTAAATTCTAATTAAAAAAAAAACATTAAAATACTATTGAAAGATGGTGAAACTATTTATTTTATTAAGCTAGTGTGGGGCATATGTAAAAAATTAAAAGCTCCCTACTATGGTTTTAAAATAACATTGTTTTAAATGCTTTAGAAGAGTTCTGGGTTTACTTTTTTTTTTTTTAATTTATTTTTAAAGTTGTCTGAGTTTGAGGTTGTGCATTTAAGGAAATGTTCCCACTGAGAATTTCACATAATTAGTAGTCAATACTTACACGTGACAAAGGAAGATCACTTGAGTTGGTTTAAAATGTTCATGGTCCAATACTTCAGATAACAAATCAATACTTGTGCATCTTACACTGTTGTTCTACTGGGGGTGTGGGAATAGTTAATGTAGTTCACACTTCCTATGAAGTTTTGTGCTAATAACTGTTTTGTGGGCATTGTTCACAGCTATTTCACTTTCCCTAAAGTGGTTTCCTGTGTCTCTACTGAAAATTTCAACATCACATTACGCTACAGAGAGAGTAAGAAAGGATATTTGTAATCAAGAGGAGAGCTTGTATTTGTTCTCTGAGGCAGTGGAAGAGTTAAAATTCTAAAAGGAAAACAAGATGTGATCAGAACAGTGGCAAGGAAAAAAGCTCTGTGTGTGTGAATGCTTTAAGTAGTGGGATGTGGGCTGGGGGCAGTGATTGAAGAGCCAGAACATGGAAGCTGGTTGGTCATCCTGTTTGTTCAGAGTGGATAAAAGCAAGTTAGGAAATTACAGAATTAATACTCAGCACAGCTTGGAAAGCCCGTGGGGAGCTCTGTGTTGATGATGACTAGATTACAGCCTGAAGTGACTCGTGGTATATGTAAAGAAGAGAGGTGTAAATTGTGGTTAAGTATTCAGCGTGTCTTGGGCTTACATACATACATGCACTGTGGCTCCTGATTTTTCTAAGCTATTCCTTGTTCTTTTTCAGCTCTATTGTTTCAGTTGCATCCAGCAATTTGTGAGAGTTGTTGAAAAAGTTTTCCAGTAGCTGAAAGATCCTGACCTGTAACAGAGATTGGACTCTGAGAGGAAGCCTTTTTTTTTTTTTTAACACAGAAGGGGGCTGACAGTGCAGCTGAGACAAGCTTGGCTAAGATGAGCAGTCTGTAGTGTGAGGGAGTATTGTTAGTTTGACTGTGAGCTGAACTCATTAACTTAAGATGGATAAAAAGTACATGCTTCTACAGGCTCTGAGAATCAGGAGTGCAACTATTTTGGCGTATTCTAATCAACTTCAAACTGTTTTTTTTTGGTAGCATAAGCTACTTGTCTCATCATGAAAGTCTTTCAGTGCTCTGTTAAGTCTGCCTTCACTTCATGCATGGATTATCATTAGAGAATGAGGGTTGCTGAATAGAAGGAAGACATCTTAAGTAGCGTCGTTACTGTACTGTCATGCTATAATCTGGGTTGTTTTAAGAAAAATTCTATTGAGAAATAGATTTAAAAGATGCCACTTGTTGCTTTTATATTGCAGTGAAAAAGTCTTCCTAGCAATACTTGTGTAGTGCAGCGGTTAGTAATACTTTTACAGATGAGTTACCACCCAACCTTTTGCATTGCTAATGAGTCTGAACAAATCATGGGTTCATCAGTGTTGTAATGGTACAAGCACTGATCACTGGTTTTATAGCATATGTTTATTATGTCTTGTGTAGACGGAAGGCAGAGTTCTAGGATACCTGCTGCTCAGAACCTGGGCTAGTTGAATGTCCGTTTTGATCACGCGACTCAGTGCTTTCACTTTTGATACCCACTAACCAGCATTTATAACACTTTCCTCACACAGGGTTTGGTGTCCTGTTCAGGATGTTGGCTGATAATGGTGGAAGCAGTTGCTGCACTTGAAATCCCTATTCTACATTTCTGTTAAGTATGAGGAGTGGTTTTAGGGTGGTGTTTTGGGTACTGGAAAAACAGGTGTAGTGCATGTGTTCCTCTTTCACCCAAAGTTGAGTTGAACAGGTCTTACTTTCTTTGGTTGAAGACTTCTGCAGTTTATGGAACTGCAACTGAGTTAATAGTGTCTAGTGGGTTTGTGCTTAATGTTCAAAAAATTCAGCCACGTACACCTGAGCAGTCTCCTGCTTCACAGGTAACATACAACTTGTGGCAGATGTTTGCACCTGCTTATTATCACTGGATTTAAAATTTGCAATAAGATTAAGCAAGATTTAAAGGTGCTGGAAGTATAATCTGAAACAGGAGGAACTCTGGGTTAGCTCCAGGAACTGTGGCTAGTCCTGCAGGGCTTTCCTGTTGTTTCCAGCAACTGCGTCAGGTAATTGCAGAGGTAACTGGTTATGGCCACATCTCCTCTCAGCAGCAGTGTTTGGTGGTCTGCAGTTTTGCAGTGAGTTCCTAATACCTTTCCATAAGTGAGACTGCTGCACCTGCAAGGACCCAGCTGAGATGCAGCAGGGCTGCTTGGAGCTCTTAAATTGTGACTGCAGGACAGAGTTATTTCCCTCTGGATGCTTTGAACCGCTTAATGTTAGGAACTGGGAGATGATGCAGTTCTTTCTGGTTTAGGGATGTTCCTAAACACCACAAAACCTGCATAGCCAGCTCTTGCAAGGATTTGCAGCAAGGATTTGCCCTTAGTGTATGTTGGGGCAGCATTTGGATAAACAATCCCCATGTATGTCTGCAGCATTTCGTGCTCCAGTAATTCCTGCCCGTGGGTGATGATCTTTAAGACATTTTGGTGTGTTTTTTACTGTTTGTAGAAACTGAAGTAGCCTACAGGTCTCAGTATTCACTGAGTCATCTTCCACCAGCTTACAAAATTCAGGCTTGCTTAGATGTGACCTCGCGCACGTATTCACTGGTGTCTGGGCTGACCTCTGTCAGGAACTGTAGACTAGATGGGTTGTCATTCTGCTTTAGTGTGTCAGCCCTCTCACATTTGTAGATTAGACCCTCTGTTTCCATTAAATTTGTTCCTTATATTTTGGCATTCTCCTATTTTAATTATTTGTGCCTTGAAAATTAAGAAATATTATTATTTTGAAACCTGGAATTGTTTTTACTCTTTATTTTTCAATCACATCTCTATAGATATTCTCTATTCAAGTCACATCTCTATAGCTCTCTGGTTTCATGAGGAAATACAGTACATTTGACAGACAAACGATGTCAGTAGGCTGTAAGTTAAATTCCAAGAGGTACTTGAACCTTCAAGGATGTACCAGTATATTTTCTGGGAGGCTGTGGATCTTCTTGAAACCGTCACATTTTATGTGAGCAGAAAAGCATAACGCTTCTAAACAAAAGCCTTTTTGGAGACAATGGCAATGTTGTTATGCCTATGATCTTACCCTGTACTCGTGACAGACATTGTACCACAGATGCAGAATAGTTAGGCAAGCTGGTTTTGTGATGCATTTCTTAAAGCAATTATGGTTTGAGTCCTTTAGGTTATAACATTTAAAATAATCTAATAATCTTTGTAGCCCTAATGGCTACAAAGCAAGAGTTCAGGGATTTACAGAGTTTAGTCGGAGCTTGCTTGTTTTTAAATTGACCCAGGAGCCTGGCTGAGTGCTAGCACATCAATTTTGCCTGCAGATTGCACGTCATCCAGTGTCCTCTAGCTGACAATAACATAGAAAGGTTGAGTCAAGCCATTAGATAGTACGATAGGTCCTCCTGAAATACTTACAAGTGATATATGCTAAAATTTCTGTAAAAATGACACTGTCCTATAAGTTGTATTATTCTGTTTACGAAATTGAAATGCTGTTGTGCTAGAAAAACTGATGGGCTGTGAAAAGCATGTCATGTGGCTGTATTTGTCATGTTTAGATTTCAGTGCTAAAAAGAGGAGCACGTGCAGTTGGTTTATGTAATGAATCAAAACAATATTCCCCCCAATGCAGGTCAGGATTATTTTTTATTTTTTTTCAGAGGATTATCCAGAGATTATTTAGATTTCCTCTTGCAGGAAAGGGATGAGCTGTGCAGCACAGTCCCACAGCTGTAATCCACCTTGCTGCTGTGCCCAGTTTACATCTCCCTTTTTGCTGGGCTCTGCAGCCTTCCCCGCAGATTTCTGCGTGCATGGCTGGCTTCATCACTGCTCATCTGCTGAAGGCTGACTGACATGCTTTACAGTCCTGTATGCCTGGAGAATTGCTAGCTTAATTTGGTGACAAATCAACCTCAACAGAAAGATCTATTCAGATGTCATTCCTAGGACTAAACCCTAACAATATCTTTGATCTTTAAAGTTCCAAGTGACTGAATTCCTAATTCACCCAGTTATACATTCACTGCCAGACAGAGCAGTGTACTTCCTGAAAGCGTTATGTGCTGCACAGCAGGAGGTGCATGCAAGCGGAACTGCTATAACAATACTAATGATGATCATCCTAGTGACGGGCTGTGTCTGCACTCCAGTGATTTATACTCTTGTTGTAAAGGAAAAAAAAGTCTGGTCTACAATGTTCAGGAAAAACTCTGCTGGAATGCCCCTAACAATTGGCTTCCTAGTGAAAAAAATGCAGTGCAGATTTTAGTCTATCATCCCAGCAAATACAGCCTTTCTTTCCCATCCCTTAACAGTTCTGTGAGAATATGGAGTTGCGTCTGGTTAATGCCAGGGATTAGCTCGAACTGAATGTGAACTGCTTAGGTGGAACCAAGTTACCTAGAACTGGGGTAAACTGGCATGGTTTCTCTGCTTCTGGCACTATTTCGTTCCAAGTACTGTTATAAAACAGTTATGGAAAATAAGTAGTAGTTCTGGCCTTGGCTTATAGCTGTCTCTTCAGGCTGCAAGTTAAATAGCATCACAGGGGTTTAAAGACGTGGGCTTCAAGATTGCTTAAAGGTTACTGGGAGAACATACGACCAAGGCACAGAAAAAACAGCTTCGGAAATCCAAAAGTGATGCACGCCATACGTAGAAGTTTGTCTGTGGTGTTTCTCAGCCAAGTAAAAATAAAGTTCCGTGGCTGATTTCCATCTCCTTGGAGCTGAGTAACAGGATTTATTTCTGCAGGAATACCACTGGGATGCGAACTGCTGAATTCTCTGGGAAAAAAAGTGTCACGGGGAGAACCTTGCATCACGGCTCCGGGACAGTTCGCTTCTGGTGCCACAGCGGGGAGCTGTGATCAGCTCGTACGGATCTTCGAGAAGCTGGAAAGCAGGCCATAGAATCATGGAATGGTTCGAGTTGGAAGGTACCTTAAAGATCATCGAGTTCCAACCCCCCTGCCATGGGCAGGGACACCTCCCACCGGACCAGGTTGCTCCAGATCTTCGATCCCTTTGCTCCCAGCTGTGGGCACCAGCTCCCTGTGTTGCATAAGGAGGTGTAGGATTCTGATAGGGTTTTTTATTATTACATTTTATTTTACTTACCAAGGAGAAACCCACAGGTTTGAGATGAGGCTCAGTCCTGGGAAGGTCTGGCAGGAGGCTGCCGCTTTCTGTAACTGTCTCAGAAACACAAGTGGGGAATTCAAAGTACAAGACAGATGAACAAAGAAGGCAACAGAGTGGAACTAGTAACAGCCCCAGGGAAAACCAGAACAGACAGGAAGGAGTGTTACAAAGTGCTCATCAAATTTACATGTAAATAGTAATGCTAACATTGTACATGATTAACTGCTCACTTGACTGAACCCTGTCTGGGTGAAAATGTATGGATTTAAAGATTTGTTTCTGTCACCTGATGCTGCAGGGTCAGGCTCTTTTAAGGGTCCTTGGCAGAATGGTGATGGCATGAAGTTGTAGTTAAAATTAGAGGTTTTTTTTCTCTCTTAACAGGCTCTTATGATTACTACAGCACAGAATTTATGATGAGAATGGCACAGGATTTCTCTAGGTGGAATCAATGTAGCGCAACTTATAAGTAGCATAATACAGAATTTGTAATACAACTTCTAATTTCTAATCACCTAGATAATAAATTATGATTTTTAATCACTTGGACCCCCAGAAGATGGGGTCAGATCTTATGATTTGCTGTTTCAATGTAACAATCATAATCTAGAGTCAAAAATCATGTAAAAGAGTATGAGTTGCCTCTATAGTCCTTGGAGGAAGCAGGCCATGGTGGAGGTGTCCCTTTCCACCTTTGCGTTCTCAGTGTCCAGCAGCAGTTCTGGTTCAAGTCCTCTTAGGACTTTAACTGTTTAGTTTTAAAGACAAGGTTCTGTGTGCTGTTACACTTTTCCCTGTTCTGTGGCAGGGTCTTCAACATCACCAGGTTGGCCTGGTTCCTGGAACCTTCAGGCCAGCAGGGAGGGGAAGTATAAGCCTGTTTGTTTTGTCTACTTTGTGCACAGGAGTTTCAGGACCTGATAATGAGGGGAAAGGGAAGGAATGTGTGACCTGCTGAATCCCAGAGAATGGCTATTTGCCTTATAAAATGGTGTTAGTTATACTAACCACATGACCTGGGGCAGGGAGCAGGGGTTTCTGGTCACAGTTCTTTTAAGAATGGCTTCACGGTCTCTAGCATCTTAATTTCTTTTAATCAAGTATCAACAACCCATTTATGGTTACTCTTCACTTCCTTTGATAGTTCAGTTTCTGTTGCCTAACTGTGAGAACGTAGAATTTGCTTGAGCAGTTATGAAGTGAATGTCTGAATTTTGTTTTCTCCTTGGTAGAATTACTTCCCATCTGTATTATTGTCCTCTATCGAAGAGAGCTGCTCGCTGTTTTAGCTTTCTTTTACCTTCCTGCCAGAGAGGGAAAGCCTGGGTGTCTGTGCTGTAAGGCTGCTCGAGCTATTGCAGCCAGCAGTGGCTGTAAATGAATGTTAACTCTGACAAATGCACCCACTGCACTGCAGGATGGAGTGCTGCTGTTGTGTACTCCTGCTGCTGAATAGACCAGAACATCCTGTAAAGTCAAACATGAACGAGTGAGAGAAGGGATTCATGCAGCTCTGAAGCATTTGGCTGTTACTATTACATGAAACTGTGCTAGGCAATCTGCTTTGTGAGGCTGAGTTCATGGCATCTGAGATTACATGCTGCACATTGAATTTGGCAAAAATAATTTAGTTAATCAGGAAAAGCAGCTTGGTTGCTCGCACTCTGAAACAGTATGCTGTCATTCAGGTTCAAATGTAAAATACTAACATTCCTGTCAAAACTTACATTGGCAAGAGCTTGTGGCAAACACTTCAGAGAGAATCAGCTTGGAGTAAAGATTTTTTGACCGCGGAATTTCCAAACTAATCTGGCAAGGAAGCACTGCTGCCTTCAGACCCATGGGTGTGGTTCCAAGGTAACTTCTAGCATCTTCTCTCCACCACCAGAGACTACAGAAATCATTCACTGACACAAAATCAGCAGGCTGACATTTCAAAACACCAGTGCTGAATCAGGGTCTTCACAATTTTTACCGTTATAAACAAACAAACAAACAAACAAAATGAATACTGAGAAGTATTTACACCAAGAGAAAAAAAAATTCAACTTTGTGCCTCAGAGAAACACAAAGTTATGTGAAGCACGCTGTTAATATTGCGTAATCAACTGTTGTCTGTGCTTTCTTGACAATGATTTTTTCCAGCCAGTAAAGCTTTTTCTTTGCATAGATTCCCCTCCCCTCCCCTTCTCCCAGTTTGCTGACTCGTTTTCCTCGGGGTGTCTGAGTGATAGCTTATGAAATACTGCTGGCTGTCCCCTGCAGGGCCCTCGCAGGAGCCGCAGCACACTTTGGTTCCACATTCATGGCTTCAGAGGCAGAGCATCATGCCATAGAAAGGACTTTTTAGGCAGGTGCCAGCTTCTGAACACGGACCGTCTCCACCTTTGTACTCACTTCTGTGGGATGTCGGGTGATGACTATCTGGTGATCACTTGAAATGATACAGCAGAAAGATGGAAGAGGTTTTTGGTTTGTTTTTTTTACACATCGCTATCTTAATCTCTGTTCCTCTATTTCAGCATTTTCCCATGTGATCAAAAAAAAAAAGCATTTTCTAGGATACATTTTCAGGCAAGAGTTAAGAATTGGTCAGTTTATTTCCTGTATATTAACTCAATGCTGACTTAAGTTCAAAACAGAATACAGCACAGATATTCAGGTTCATCACGTAGAACAAGTGCTTTTCTGTAATAAGAGTACAGAGAAGGCAAATTCTGTTGCTTATGCATAGTTATATAACGTGCCTATACATAAAATGTCTTAGAAGTGGCTCAGGTTATGATATTTCAAGAAAACAGAGTTTGCATTTTATTTGTGCTGCTTTTCAACTGATGTGGAAGTCCAGGATTTGTTTTTACGGAGGCCGGGTGTTGTGGTTTGTGTTGGGACAGAGTCAACTTTCATACTAGCAGCTGGTGGGGTGCTGTGCTTTGGGTTTGAGACAGGAAAAGGTGATTTTGGTTGTTGCTAAGCTCTAGAGGCCTGTGCTCATCACACCTTCCCACCAGCGAGGGGGCTGGGAGCGCACAAGAAGCTGGGAAGGGACAGAACTGGGACAACTGACCCCAACCAGCCACAGGGGTATCCCAGATCATACGATGTCATGGCAGTGTGTAAAACTGGGGGAAGAAGGAAGGGAGGAAGCATTTGGAGCGATGGCATTTGTCTTCCCGAGCCATCGTTATGCATGGCAGAGCCCTGCTTTCCTGGAGATGGCCGAGCCCCTGCCTGTCCCTGGGAAGCAGTGAATTAGTTTCCTGTTCTGCTTCGCTCACCTGCACAGCTTTTGCTTTACCCTTTAATCCATCTTTATCTCAACCCATCAGTTTTTCCTCACTTTCACTTTTCCAGTTCTCTCTGCATCCCAACCGGGGAAAGTGACCGAAGTGGCTGTGGTCCGAGCTGCCAGCTGGGATTAAACCACACCACCACTAAATCTCAGTATTTCTAGTATGCATTTTTATAGTAATTGCCACTTCCTGTTACTTTAAAAATACTCACAGTAGGACTTATTTTTCTAGATTTTGACTAAAAAACAATTTCCCCCTCTTGCTTCCAAGACGTCAGACTTACGGTGTTTTTCATTTGATTTAATCATGCATGATACAGTAGAACTGGTGTAAACCCTACATAAAGATACAAGTGTCAAAGACTGGGAGACAGATAATACTCACTGAATGCAGCAAGGATTTCACCAATGCCTGCAAGATCAGTTGTATTTTCTTGCTTCAACTCCTTTATGATTTATTCCATTTCAGATTTCAGCTTCATGAAAGAAATGGAGCCCTGGACCAGCTTTCACACATCCAACCTTTCAGAGGTTAACTCTCACCCGATTTACACTCTCTGTACACCACAGCTGTTTTGTTAGAGTCAGAGAGAAATTTGGCCAGAAATTCAGGTTTAATCCATGAAGGTTTGGACTTTTCCCCCCTAGTTTCCCCCTATTGTATATTTACTCACTTTCAAATAACAAGAGATAGCATTTTGAGTTATTTCTTATGCTCTAACGCAAAAAACTCTGCTGGGTTATTCCCCAGCCATCTAGCATGTTTTGGTCAGGATAGTGGTGCCTGTACTTCGAACAGCATTGCTTTCCTGCGTGGATGGAATGATTTTCAAGTAGAAAAAAATCAGCAAAAAACATAAGGGACATTATACTAGGCATACAGTAACTCACGGGGGTGAACTCCAGGTGGAGAAGAAATTGGAGATTAGGTTTACTGTCCACGTGCTGGAAAAGAAAGGTGGGGATGAGGGGTGTAGGACTGAACAGATGCCGGACCTCTAGTGGACACAATGGAGAAATGCTTATGGAAACGTGTCAACACCACATGGTGGGGTCTGTAGGTACCACCAGGGGAAAAGGTGGAAAATCTCTTTCATAAGCTTATCTGTTACTGGTGTGAAACTACCACGTCCTGTCACTCAGTGTGGTTTCAAGTGCAGGTGGTCCAGAAAATCCATTAACATTGCCTCATGGTGAAAGGTCTCAAGGGCAAGACTTAGGAGGACAGTTAAGGTCACCTGATGTGTTAGCATGGAGAAGGTTAAGGGGTTACCTCATCACAGCCTACACCTTCATCAAGGCGGGCAGCAGAGGGGAGAATGATCTCCCCCCGATCTCTTCTCTCTGGTGACCCACAATAGGACAGAAGAAAACAGAATGAGGCTGCATCAGTGGAAGTTCAGAAAAGGTTCTTCAGTGACGGAGTGGTCAATTGCGGGAACAAGGTCCCCAGGGAAACAGTCACAGCACAAAGACTGTCAGAGTTCAAGGTCCATCTGGGTGATGCTCTCAGTCCTATGGTTTAGTTTTAGGTAGTCCTGTTCCTTATGCTCCTTCCAATTAATGATATTCTATGGTTCTGTGATCCAAAGGACCACCCTTTGGCTGAAGGCTGGAATGCAGTAGGTGATGGCTTCTCTTCCCATATATATGATGCCAACTTTCAGCTGCTGCAGGAAGGATATTTAGGAGCTAGAAATTCCGCACTTGAATTCGACTTCCTTATACCAGAGAAATTTTTATGTAGGACACTCTAGTCCAGCTGTTTCAGGATCACAACAAGAAAGCAGAGGCAGGTGGAAAGAAATTAGGTAGAAATTAAACTACCATCAAAGTCTTTCAGTTTATTACCAACTTCTTAAAAAATGAGGCAAAGCCAAAAGCTTTTATATTCAGATACTGGAATTCTACAATAAGGTCTCCCCCCAGAGCCTTCTCTTCTCCAGGATGAACAGCCCAATACTTAAGAAAAGGATGACATCACATGTTTCTATGAACAACGACGAAAGAAAACCAAGAACATTAAAAAGCTTAACTAAAACCACCAAACAGTTGAACAAATATAAAGTTAGAAACAAATAACGTTTGTCACCGATCAGAGGGCTAAAAAGCAGTTCAGATCTCCAGACCAAGCATGGACACCCACTGAAGAGCCAACCATTATTCCTTGATATTTTGAAGTAGCTTTAACAAATGAGACTCAATAACCTGTTGAACTAAAGCAGAGAAAAACATCAGGTTAATCAGTGTTCAGTTTTTTCCCCCACATTTTTAGTGTTGTACTGCTTTTTCTTGTCAGATGCCAGCTTGTCCTGTACAATCCTTTAATAAAAACCACAAGAATAAATTCACCCTGGGAAGAGTCTGCATCCCTTCAGAAATAAAAGCCTCATATAATGCAAAAGCAATACATCCAGTAAAGCACATGATGTTTTTTGGAGGTGATGATCTGTTTCCTGGTTTGAACAGGCAGACAGCATACCGAAAGCAAAATCCTATGCTTATAAATGGAAAGTAGGCAAAAACATTTATTAGAAACGACTTTTGTGGAATGTTTTTGAGATTGAACTCTTGAAGCTGTCCCTACATCTAGATGTCTGTGAAGTTACTGCCCTCCCCTCCCCCCACCATTAGCACAGGGCTCTGCCTGGAGAAGCTAAACATACAGTGTGGGGCTTATTTTGAGATCCAGTTAATTTCTGAAATGGCAAACATTTCAGAGCTTTCAAAATGAAGGCAGCATGAGGGAAAAAAAAGATGAGTCCCTTCTTTGCCTCTGTTTTCCAGAACCAAGTTAGCTAGCCTAATTCCCTGATCCTGGCACTGAATTACTGTCTCCCTCCAAGATTAATTAAAGCTACAGCTAGTCTGACGGGGAGAAGGTTTGGAATGATGTGATGTAGTCTGCAAATCAACAGCGCGCCAGGGTAAGGGGTTCAGGAGGGCTGCAGCCTCTTACCATTGTCCAGTGCAACACACACTCCTTTGTACAGCGTGGGGGAGGAGCAGCACAGCTCCCCTTTTCTGGATCACGGCTGCATCAGCCCAATGCACCATTATTTGTGCCCACAGATGCAGATCCGGGTCAGTGACATTCTCTTACTGGGTACCTGGCTTTCTGAGTCAGGAATGGAAACTCGTACTCATTTTGAGCTGATACATTTAGGAATTATTATTAACGGGGATCTTCTTAGAACTGCAAAACCTCCACTAGGCCATTACAGCAGCTCTATAAACAAGTAGCAGTAAAAATAAAAATCAAAGAATTTACGGTTGCAATACTCACCACTCCGATAGCCCAGGGCTACAGCCAAATCCATGGAATTATAGCCAGCATCTGTTTCAATAGTTGGATCAGCACCATTTTCTATGTAAAATAGGAAGAGAAACTCTTATTTCTAACTATCAGAACTGATCGAGCATTACTACCGTGTTTGGACACTCTGCTTACCAAGGAGAATTTTCACACATTTCACATGGTTCCCATGTACTGCATACAGGAGAGGTGTGCCTCCATTCTGCAAAAACAG
This sequence comes from Thinocorus orbignyianus, assembly GCA_013400375.1. Lineage (NCBI taxonomy): Eukaryota > Metazoa > Chordata > Aves > Ciconiiformes > Thinocoridae > Thinocorus > Thinocorus orbignyianus. The sequence continues at coordinate 35,951 of VXBW01004760.1, forward strand.
GGAAAGCTTTAGACACTTAATGATTGGGCAATCTGCAACTGTAATTCCTTGACACACCGGTAGATCTCTATGTATCAATACAAAGCTTCACAAATTCTATAAAACTGAGGTTCTGTTTTAAATTCTTCACAACTTCCATCTTTTTTTTGTCTACTGTTTAGACTGCAAGCTCTTCTTGAAGGATTCACTATTAGTCTCATTCTCTTTTGTCCTCGTTTGAGGTAAAACGAATCAATTTTCTGTTTTACAATTTTACTTT